>NDXB01004294.1:38337-48726 GCA_002631895.1 Agapornis roseicollis | reverse complement strand
TCCAGTATCTGAAGGGGGCCTATAGGGATGCTGGGGAGGGGCTCTTCATTAGGGACTGTAGTGACAGGACAAGGGGTAACGGGTTCAAACTGAAACAGGGGAGGTTTAGATTGGATCTAAGGAAGAAATTCTTTGCTGTGAGGGTGGTGAGGCACTGGAATGGGTTGGCCAGGGAGGTTGTGAGTGCTCCATCCCTGGCAGTGTTCAAAGCCAGGCTGGACAGAGCCTTGGGTGCCATGGTTTAGTGTGAGGTGTCCCTGTTTATGGCGGGGGGGTTGGAACTGGATGATGTTAAGGTCCTTTCCAACCCTAGTTATTCTATGATTCTATGAAAACAGAGTACTCCAGTACTCAGACATCTCCTGTAGGCCTTCCTGGTGCTTTTAGTCTTAGCTCTAGTGTACATTATAAATACCTAAGTTTCAGTTAAGAGACAACACAGACTGAAATTCATTTGTCGTGCTCAGACATATTTGATATATTTGGCTAAATATGAACATATGGTATACCATAACCTTTCTTACCATCTTCAGTCACTACTTATGCTAAAACCCACAACCATCTACCTCTGCATACTGGTATTTTACTAGGCAAGGGAAAGCACACAGGAAATGGCTGCCACATCTAATATTCCTGTCAATGTAATTAAAAGCAAATTATGTGCTTTTGAAATTTGGGAATGATAAGGACACATGTTAGCCCTAAGAAAAAAAACCAGCCTCCACCATTTGCTCATACCAGAGAAGCAATGTCACAGGCAAATCAGTTAAGAAACACTGTCCAAGAGCCTGCCTTCTGATAGAGCTGGACAACTGCACGGGATCTAAAAATGCTCTTCAAACACAAGTGCAATCTACAAACACCAGTGAGCCTCCTCTGGGAGGGAGCTCAGGCATGTAGCTGGCATCTGCGAGTCACATTTAGCCTGGCCTCTCATCATGTGGGGGCCCGAACAATCCCCTTCCAGCTCCTTTGTTTCCTCCATTCATTCCTCCCTCCTGCTGGAAGAGGTAGCAGGGTTTCTTTAACAAGTGTTGTGCTTTCCAACATGATTCCCAAGGTGCCCATAACCTTGGCATTAGCTAATGAACTCTACATTTACTTCAGCTGCAAAATCCAAGGCTTCCCAACTCGCTTTGTTCCATACCTCCTGAAAGACAGATCTCTTAGCTGGATTCTCTCACTCAATTCTTCTATGAAATGTGGTATTTGCAACCAATGCCAAAGAAAAGCTTTTCCTAGCGTCTCAGTTAGCAGGAGACATAAAGACATATTCTGTCTAAGGACTATCAGCCACTTCCTGATCTTACTTACACCAGCATGTATCCAAGTCAGTTAGAGAAATTACACTATGTAAAACCAGCCTCAAAGAGGTCACATTCTGGCTCTGAGTATTCAAATGACATGTTTGAAAGAACTGCCTTATTAAACTAGTTAAGGACTGTCTCCTGCTTCAAAACCAAAGGCAAATCCTGATTAGAAGGGAGTAAATGAGAATTTTAAATGGCAATCTAGGTAAATAACACCTGAATTCCCAGGAACTTTCTTATTTGTAAATCCAGTTACCTTGTAATCAAGAGATGTACCTTTAAAACTAAATCAGCATTGGGGCTCAGGTCTGTCAGTGGTTTTACAGCCTTTCTGTGCAGGTACAGCATGTCCAAATATACTCTGGTTTTTTGAGAGACTGATTAAGAGTTTTATCTTTATGGCTAAAAAATACCTGAATTCCATGCTCACAGAAGGTGCCAGCTCAGGAGGTTTTTCACTCTTTTAGGGTTCAGGCTGTTTTACTTAAAAAGTATGTGTAGAGCGAAGGAAAGCAATGGCAGGAGCATCCCAATGTGGTGCTCTTCCAGTGTTATCTGAAGCTAACTTTGTACAACAGCACCCAGGGAGGGAAAGCGTACATCACCGTCAGGCTTCAGTTCTGGACTGGGGTGTAGGTGTGGGAACAAGTAAAAAGCAACATTATGACTGAGGCAGATAGCAGAACCAATGTCATGAATATTACCTGTATTTGCACCAGGTAATTCCAGCCTATGGAATTCCTGGAAGCCACTGTGAGACAAAGATGAGATTTCGATCTCCAAATGCTTGGGATGGATGCGTCTGTCTATCTATTTCAGATACCCTTTTGAAGATTTCTATTGATACAGGCTAGTAAGAAACTAAATTCCTCCCACCTGCAGATGTCTGCCTCTCAGCCATGCCACATGGTCCAATCCTGTCTTTACCCAAGTTTTAGAAGTGAAAAGCATGAGCCTTATCTGGAATCTTTACCCAGCAATAGGGTTAAAGGAAATCACTGGCACTGCAATATGAACCAGGAGGTCTTACATCAGTATCTAGCAACTGTTCAAGCTGGAAGGTTAGCATCAGGCAAGAATTAGTATCTGTGTGCAGTGAAAATCTTTCAGATCACTAGAACTGGCTAGTTGAGCTCAGTGTTGGGCCACAGCTGATTACCAGCTCAGTGTTTCCCAGTTCTGCAGACAGGGAGTGCAACACAAGATCCAGGCTAATGCTACTTCTTCCAACAAGGGTGTGTGCACATAATATTCCCTGGCTCTGGGAATGGATACTTTTCATTGGGTTATACAAAAACTCACTAACATGTTGAAAGATGAGGAACAATTCAAAATTCATACAGAGGTTAGCTAAGCTGATATTCACTAGGTCACAGCAAGAAGCTTGCAGTTACTTTACAACAGTATTTACCATAAAACACAGTGTAACAGCATCACTATTAAAAGCTTATCTTGGGATACGATGACTTTTGCAAACAGTCCACTGACTGAAAGAACAGGGGTGCTCAGCTCTGTTTCTTTTTGCAGTCCTACCAGGTTGGCAACATCACTCAAGAACAAACAATATTGTATATTGGTGAAAACCGAACACCTCCCACTCTTTATAGGTGTACCTCAGCTTGCTCCCTGATTTTTTCATATTCCACCTTCATTTTCTTCTGAACATCCTCATCAACGCTGGAGTCACCTATCCTGCTGAACAAGGAAGCAGCTTCCTCTAGCAGTCTTTCCAGCAGGACTGACTGATTTAAGACGTCATTCAGCAGAACCTGAGCGTGGCTCAGCTGCCACTGCTTCTCCTTTAAGCCAAGCTGCAACTCAATGTCAGGCTCCAAGATCACACTCATGCTGTGAATCCATGTGTAAAACTCATCTTGGGCTTTCAGGTATTCATTCCAGTGCAGCCACACCCACTCAATACGGCTGTTGGGAACAGCAAGAGAGATGAGTTAGATGAAACTCTGATGGGAGCAGTAGAGATTGGCAAGCTCATAAGGCCTTCAGAGCAAAGGACATGGTTCTCAACAATTTTAAGCTGCTCTGATCTCAGAGGGTCCAGATTCACTTCTCTGGGCCTCTCTACTCTGTGGAAGAAATATGCTGTACAAGGCCTCTGTGCCTGGGCAAACTCATCATTCCAGGCCATGAGGTGGAATGGGCTGTGAAAGCAGAGAGCACTGAGGACCCACTGACCCTCTCTTCCCACACCATTCCCCAATATGCTTGTGGGACTGGGATTAGCAGTGATTGCTATCTACAATCCAGGCATCAGAAGAGAGGCAGGAAGCACTGGATGAGACAATTGCCTCAACATAACAGAAAGTACATTTGTCTTACCTGTGACAGTGAGTAATGTATATGGCTGTCTCTTCCCACAAGGCTTTAATGTCTTTCAGTTTAGATAGTATCTCATGCTTCTTATCCTCACTGATGCCGCGAAGGGCAGCATCTGCCTTCACAAGAATCAAGTCAATTTTCAAGCTGCCTTCAGGTTCCAGTGCACGTATTTTCTATAAGAAAAACGAACAGGACTGAAAGGATGAAAAGAAAGCAAGTATAAATTGCCAAAACTTAGTTTGGATTAACCCAGGAATCCTGAAGTCCCTGCTGCAAAACGTCTCCTGAAAGGAAAGTATGAATTTTTCTTCAGATTTGTTTAGTCTTAAGCTTCATAAAGGACTGAATTTAATTTAAAACCATGTAGCAGTTGAAAAATATTTAACTACAAACCCCAGGTCGTTGTCCATCAAATATCTGTGGCTGTATTTCCATTGCTGTTACAGCATTATAGCACTATGTTGCCCCGTGTCAGTTGCTCTCTCCCACCTGCCAGAGTGTAGAGGCAATCTCCGCAGGGGTACACTGCATCACCTCAGTTTTAAAGTCTACTATAAAAATCATGAAGCATATTAAAAAGGCTTCCTACTGCAAATAGAAGCTGGCTCAGAAAACAAGCAAAGAGAAATTAAGTAGTGGAATTTTCTGCCTGCTACTAAATTTTGCTTTGAGCCTAAATTGCTAAGGTATGAATTGGTGAAAACATGTATCTCACGTCAACTGGAATGCCAGGAACTGAAAGTTAATCCATCTAATTTTAAGTACATGCTTCTCCTCTACCCAGAGATGGAAAATTTGCACAAGTTCTTTACAATGCAACCGATTAATCAGGTCCCAGTTTGGATGTCAGCTTTCAGCATCACTTTATTCAAAGTTCCAATACCATCAGATTGCCTTTTTTTGCTGTTCTTTCACAAACTCCTGGTAAGCTGTAACTTTCAAGTTTGAAGGAAAAGCCTTCTATAATTAGAACACTGAGAGGTTCAAAATCAGCAGCTTTTGGAAAGCTTAGGCCCATGGGATTTGTTCAAAAAGATGATGGCAGTTATTGCAAAGCTAAGACCAAATCACCGGCCTTTGATTTCCAGTTTCACCTTCTAGGAAAAAAACTGTTCTTCTGGCACGTACACAGCACATCTGCATGTGATGTTCAAACCAGTGCCTGGATGAACTATGTATTGTGAAAAGTGTGATTAAAAGAATCCAGGAAAGCAGGGCAAAGGCTAGGGCAGAGAATGAAAATCAATGCCATGGCTATCACCTGACAGGAAAAATTGAGGAGTAAAGCTGTATTCCAAGCCTGGTAGGTTTCCAAGAGGGTAGAGCAAAGATCAGCCAGGCAGAAAGCAGTGGCTGTACACTCTTCAAATCTGTTTTTAAATGACTGCTATCTTTGGCTGGCTTCTCGGTAACGAATTAACAGAAAATAAACCACAGGGAGGAAGCATAAAGAAAAAAGAAGGAAACCAGATATAAAAATGGAACTGAAAAATGATCGCTACATTTGAAAACAGCCAATAGGTGAAGCAGCAAGCACATCACGAGGACATGTGAGCTGGATAGGGAAGCCAAGCCCAGAAAGGAGGCAGGATGAGGGAGCAGGAAGTGGATGAGGTATAGCCAGGAAGAGAGAACAGAGCCTTGTTACTCTTTAGAATCATGAATTCCCAAAGTCTGAATTGAAAAAATCTCCCAACATGATTCTTTGCATGTTAGAGGCCTCCTCCAAAGCCCACGGAAACCAACAGGCTTCAGTTCAGGCCATATTAAATCACCACAAAGCTTGAAACCTTACATCTTGTTCTCTCTGCCATAAATGCCCAGGGAAGTTGTGAGTGCTTCATCCCTGGCAGTATTCAAGGCCAGGTTAGACAAAGCCTTGCGTGGCATGGTTTAGTGTGGGGTGTCCCTGCTTATGGCAGGTGGGTTGGAACTGGATGATCTTAAGGTCCTTTCCAACCCGAACTCCTCTATGATTCTATGAAATGCACCCCTTTTGCCCAACCACCACTCCCCTACGCAAGTTCCCGTGTTTCTTGCATATTGTTTTGAGACTGCAAGTACCAGTTTTCCAGACAAAAGGAACGAGTGAAAATCATTTAAGAGCAGAAATAAATCTATACACCAAGAGGAAATACTTCATATTTTTTATAACTGACATGCAAGTCTAGCCATTATCCATCACTCCTACGAGTCTCTACATTACGAGAGAGGCAAGATCTGGTGTTCAATGAGCCACAGTTAAGGAAACAGGCTGAAGCCATGTAAGCCTGCAATGTGGATCTTCCTCGAGTTTTTAAACCTCAGAAGAGATAGTCCAAACACGAGAAGACACACAAAAAGAAAGACATCAGGGTAATGATGGGAAACATTTGGCCATTTATTTTAAAGAACATACTAATTTGAATTAAAGGTAATACAAGTATAAGAATAGTTTCAGTGATAATCATAGACATACCACCACTCCCTCATGAATGGTAAAGATGGGACAAACAAGATTGTTTCATTCTCTGAGATTATAAGACCAAGATAACATCTAATGAAACTGAAGTTAATGAATGCGAAATCACAGTAAGAAAGCAGGCACAATCTGCAATGGGATCTCTGTGAGAAGAGTTATACAAGAGACTAAGTGAAATCAGAACAAAAACGAAACCATTTACCTTTTCATGAGACAGATTATTAAGGGGACCTGTAAACCTTCTAGTCATTACAGTTTATGGAAAAGGACAGGGGGATTAGAACTGCCTAGAACTGCCCATTACCAGGACACTGCAATCTTTCTCCATCAGTGCCAGTGTCCTGGAGGAGATGGAACACTAACATGATCTAATTATCTCAGACGATATGCTGGACTTCTGCAAATCGCTGGTAATTGCAAGCAGCAATGCAACTGTTTCAGATTTAAGCATGATCATAGGATAGTGTAACCGTTTTAACCTGCCAAACCTGCTGCTAGTTTTCCAAATCAATCCGAAAAGCTTGGAAGGAAGCCTGTGATATCAAATTGCCATCCTCTTTTTCTATGATGTCTGTAAACATTTTGCAGGTGGAAAATTAGCAATAATACAAATGTAAACCCATCCACACAGGACAAATATTCTAGCAAGTAGGGACAGCTAATAGTGTTCCAGCTAACACAGAGTTCATAGCAATAAATGCTGTAACAACAGTAGCAGTGACAGCCACCTCTGAAATATTACATCACTCTTCCCTTACCTCAGTCTCTCTCAGTCTGGCTTCTAGGGCAGATCGAGGTCCCTTGGTGTTGTCATTGATACTCAGTCTCTCTTGGATGGCCTTCATCCACGCTTCTGCATTCTCCACACTACTGTCAAATTCATCCTGTAGCTGCTGAGTCATTGCATTTGAAGAAGCTGAAAGGATAAGAAACAAGAAAGTAAGCAGGTTTTGGTTAAGACCTAGCCAGGAATGCATTCAAGGCAATGTAAAGGTGCAGGGGAGAAAACCTAATGACGTTATGGGTTTCCTTTTTAACAATAATACCAAAAAGCTTAGCAGTATCACAATTCAGTCGAGCCCACAGAAAACACACACACTGCAGCTTTCCCAAATGAAAATATACCAGGAAACAAAAAGAAGGTGGAGAACTGTGGGAGGCTCCACTACAGTAAACAGATTTAATTCAAAGCTTTCAAATGAGATTAATCTGGTGGTTGTGGTATATTCCAGATTGGCTGCACCAATCACAAACACTTAATGTTTCTTCCCAGAGTCTAGTCAGTGCAAACTCTATGCCCTTCCAGGCGCATGTACTGAGAGCCTAATACCAGGCTAGCAAAGCACTTCAGTACATGCTTAACTTAAAGGTATATAAACCCTTAAAGCTGGTGAGACCAGGAGCAGATGCTTAGGCCCTCAGTTAACTGGTTCTGCTGAGACCACAGGCAGGTTATCTGAATGCGCATGCAGCAAGTCCAGGACACACAGACAACGAGAACCAGCCAGCAACTGCCAAAACAAACCACTCACAAACTGTCACATGGGAATATCAGCACTGATGGACTTTTTCTTTTGCCACCTCTTTAATTCTACACCAAGATACAGGCTTTTCATTTTTCTCTCCCTCTCGTTTCCCCTTCCCAATCAGCAGGACGGTACAATGCTCTGTTGCTCTGCTCTTGCGCCTTCTCTCTTTGGAGCATAAGCTCTCTGTTGCCCAAATGGCCTCCTTTGTGAGCGTACAATAGAGAACAGCCACCCTCCACACACCCTTGGGAGCTACCACACTAAGCTAATAAGGATGAACCATAACAAAGCCCCCTGTAGGTCAGCTCCACTGAAGTTAACAGGAAGACAGCCATTGACATTAAGTGGGTCTGGATCACATCCTACAAATACCACCAGCCAGCCCGTCAGTGTCTCTTGTAAATTATTCTTCTTCTTTTTTATTCATGACTGAAACATTTTGTGCAGCACAAAGTCTGAGACTTAATTACTGAACCCAAGTTTTGTTGCGCAGAATTCGGTTCCAGAGCAGCCCCCTCAGTTTCCATGAAACCTATTCATGTGGAATAAAGAGCTCAGCGCAATAGGCAGAGCAGAGCTCTTGGCAAATCTAGACCACTGGTGGTTTGTAACCACTTTAACTCTTGGCAGCTTAGCCTTTACAAGGGAGAGCCATCCTTCTTCTGCCCACTTCCCACCATCTGCCAATGTTCCTATTCATAAGTTAAAAGGATTCATGCAATATTAATGTCCTTCCCCTGTAGCTCCCAGTGCATTATTTTCCACATTAGACCAGAGGAAACAAGTGTTCACAACACTGATGTCTGGCAACAGAAACAAACTAAATTGTTGCTTCCCAGCCATCAGCAGGCTTTATGCTCAACAGATCCCAGAACAGAGCAAGAGAACTGCACCTACAGAGCAGTTCCTGCACTGCCCACAGAAATTACTGGAGCAGAGGACAGGTCAGATTTCCATGCACAGACAAGCACATTTGCATGGAAGAGCAATTTCCTCCCCAAGCGAGAGATGTCAGCTTCAGCTCGTAGATCCTGGAGTTCAAGATCCTCAGGACACTGAGAAGAGCATGCAGCAAGCTCACTTACTGCCCTGGACTTCAAGAGAGCAGACTTTGATCTCTCTGGGAACCTGCTCGGTAAGGTTCCATGGGATAAAGCCCTAGAAAGCAGAGGGGGCCAAGAATTCTGGCTGATATTCAAGGATCATCTGCTCCAAGCTCAGAAGTGTTGTGTCCCAACAGGAAGGAAATTGGGCAAGAAGGCCAGGAGTCCTCCATGGATGGTTAAGGAACTGCTGAGAAAACTCAGAACAAAAGAAGTTTATAGGAGTTGGAAGCGAGTAAAGGTGACCTGAGAAGAATACATGGACCTTGTCTGGTAAGCTAAGGATCAGGTCAGGAAAACTAAGGCCCAGTTAGAACTAAGTCAGCTCAGGGATGTCAAATACAACAGGAAGAGCTTCTATGGGTATGTCACCAACAAAAGACATATCTAGACTAGGGACAATGTGGGCCCTCTCTGGAAGGAAATGGGAGAACTGGCTACCCTGGGTTTGGAGAAGGCTGAGGTTCTCAATGACTTCTTTGCCTCAGTCTTCACTAGCAAATGCTCTGACCAGACCACTCAAGTCTTCAAAGATAAATGCAGGGATTGGGAGAATGAAGACCTCAAGCCCACTGTAGGAAAGGATCAGGTTCAAGATCAACTTAGGAACCTGAACATACACAAGTTCATGAGACCTGATGAAATCTATCCACGGGTCCTGAAGGATCTGGTGGATGAATTTGCTAAGCCACTGCCCACCATATCAGAAAAATGATGGCAGTCAGGTAAAGTTCCCAATGACTGGAAAAAGGGAAACATAATCCCCATTTTCAAGAAGGGGAAAATGGAAGACCCAGGGAATCACAGAGCAGTCAGTCTCACCTCTGTGCCTGGCAAAATCTTGGAGCAGATTCTCCTGGCAGGCATGCTAAGGCACATGAAAAACAACAAGGTGCTTGGTGACAGCCAGCATGGCTTCACTAAGGGAAAATCCTGCCTGACCAAATTGGTGGCCTTCTATGATGGGGCTACGGAACTGATGGACAGGGGTAGAGCAGTTGATGTCATCTACCTGGACTTGTGCAAAGCATCTGACACTGTCCCATACGACATCCTTGTCTCTGAATTGGAGAGACACCAATTTGATAGGTGGGCACTCGGTGGATAAAGAACTGGCTGGATGGCCGCATGCAGCATTGTAGTCAATGGCTCAATGTCCAAGTGGAGACAGGTAACAAGTGGTGTCCCTCAGGGGTTCGTTCTGGGACGGATCCTGTTCAACATCTTTGTTGGCAACCTGGACAGTGGGATCATAGAATCAGATCAGGGTTGGGAAGGACCTTAACATCATCCAGTTCCAACCCCCCTGCCACAAGCAGGGACGCCTAACACTAAACCATGCTACACAAGGCTTCGTCCAACCTGGCCTTGAACACTGCCAGGGATGGAGCACTCACAACCTCCCTGGCCAACCCATTCCAGTGCCTCACCACCCTCACAGCAAAGAATTTCTTCCTTAGATCCAATCTAAACCTCTCCTGTTTAAGTTTGAACCTGTTACCCCTTGTCCTGTCACTACAGTCCCTAATGAAGAGCCCCTCCCCACCATCCCTATAGGTCCCCTTCAGATACTGGAAGGCTCCTCTGAGGTCTCCATGCAGCCTTCTCTTCTTCAGGCTGAACAGCCCCAACTTTCCCAGCCTGTCTTC
>NDXB01004294.1:26388-36919 GCA_002631895.1 Agapornis roseicollis | reverse complement strand
TTTTTTTTTTTTTTTTCTCCTAGGGTAAATGGAAGAACAAGGAACGAGTGCTTATTTTTTCTTCTCGTGGCATTAATTTTAGAACAAGGCACCTAATGCAAGACCTAAGGACATTGATGCCTCATTCTAAAGCAGGTGAGGCATCCTTCCTAACTTACATTTTCAGATTAGCTTTAAACTCTTCACAACCTGTTCTTTTTAAAACTGTGGTACATAACTGGTGTGACAAACGTATACTTGAAACAACAAACCCTTTTTGCCTCAACAAATACAGCAGCTGTCATATCTTAGTATTTCCTGAGAAGTGGCTTCTATGGCTTCAATCCTGTAACTGCACAAATACTTTTGATGCAGTGTTTCTTTATTGTATAACATGTCTGAAACAACTTGATAGTTACTTTTAATCTTTCATTTATAGCAGTAGTTGTTTTGCAAAAGTAAGAAAGAACTACTGAAAGAATTGCCTGTATTAAATTGCTTTTCTGCAATGTTGTTCTTGTCTTCCAGATACTAAAATGGACCGTAAAGACCAGTTATTTGTAATTAATGAGGTAATCGAGGATTTAACCAATGCTTCTTTTTTATTTTCTCTGGAAATCCAATGTGCAAGAAAAAAAAACGGCAACCAATTTCATAAATTAAAATTACAGATACTCAGAAAGTGCTTATGTTAAAACAGGAAGTAACTTTTGATTAATGAAACCTCAATTAGATATATACATTTGTCATGAAGAAGTAAAACAGAATGTGCTTTTCAGTATATGTGAAAGATATATTACAGTTTATACCTGGGGAAAGCAGGGAACAAATATCCAGCCAGGCCAAACAATGTAGGATGTCCATAGTTCTGAAACCAGAACCTGATTTCACAGCTCCTGCTCTAATGTGTATATCCTGGAGATCTTACCAGGTTGCTTATAGCTTTAATGGAGTTATTACTCCTGGTAATAAATATGTGAGATTTTTCAACAAGACAAGTGCTTCAGTTTAAAAATGGGGATCAGTATTAAGATGAGACCTTTGCTTTTAAACTTACATTTTGGAGGGGGAAAGATGGTAGAGATTAATGTGGAAAGTTTTTTAAAATGTCTTCAGAAGCTTGTAAACAGCTAATGTGTTGTATCTTGTATAGGTGTGTGAAATGAAAAACTGCAATAAATGCATCTTTTTTGAAGCCAAAAAGAAACAGGATCTCTATATGTGGTAAGGAAATGTTACGTTTTCTTACATTTCCATATATAGCTGGGGATACTCCCTTGTATCTGAAGTTTTTTACTGCAGTAGTGAAGTTGTGTGAAGTGTTAGCTGATTCTGTAGTAATCTTGCACTTCTGCAGGTAGTGCAAGTTTGCAATGCATGACCAGCTTTTGTAGACTTTATAGAAGCACTTTACAAAGATGTTCACAAAGCAAGTATTTGTAAGTATGTGAAAGGAACTCTGTAATGCTGCAAAAGCAACTGAAACTACTTCAGTACAGCAATGACTGGTTGGAGTGCACTGTAGAAATCCAGTGTACTTTTTGGCTGCTGTTAATGTTTTTCTTTTCTGTCTTCCCCACCACCTGCCCTGTGCAGGCTTTCAAATACACCACAAGGACCGTCAGCTAAATTCTTAGTGCAGAATGGTAAGTTAGCTGACATTATTGCATTTGGACTTTTACTTTCTTTTTATACAGTTTTATGTAAGTATTGAAATAATCTTTTTTTACAAAATCACTGTAGTTCACACTCTGGCTGAATTGAAGATGACAGGAAACTGCCTCAGGGGCTCACGGCCCCTTTTGTCTTTTGATCCAGTAAGTATAGGTTTTATTTTATTGAGTGTTTCAATGAGTATTTCATTTTGGCTTTTTTTGCATGGCTGTTGCATTTAGCTTTGTATGTAAAATTACCTTTTTTCTTTGTAGGTATTTGACAAAGAGCCACACTATGCCCTGCTAAAAGAATTGTTTATTCAGGTCAGTCTGTAGTTCTGCTGTCCAGTGTTCCTTCCTCATTGGAAATGTTTTTTGGCAAAGTATTTTAAGTAGTAGTTTTATACTTATGAACTTGGAGAAATTCGGCAAAGCATTAGGGTCATGTGCTTAAAATTATGGGGATAGTTTTCCGTGAGTATCGAGTTTTGAAATGTAAACCTGGGATTGGGATCTTGGAAAACTAAAATTAATTAAACATGATCCATTTATGTTGGGTGTCTTTAAATACAGATAATAAGAAATACTGCCTTTCATTACAGATATTTAGTACACCACAGTATCACCCCAAAAGTCAGCCTTTTGTAGATCATGTTTTCACCTTCACTGTCACAGATGAGAGGATCTGGTTTCGGAATTACCAGGTAAGTGGTCTGTCTTAGCTCTTCAGGGGGAGCTCAATGGAGTAGTTTCATATCAAATCGACTAATTACAGTAAAATGAGAAGTATCTATTGTCAGGATATGCCAGCAAATAGTGTTTGCAGCAGGTAATCTTAGTGTCATAAAATGACTTCTGTAGTTCTGGAGAGAACTGGTTTAAGTTCTGTGTACTTCAATATCCGTTCTGGTAGCTGTGATTCTGTGATACTTGTCTCAGTCATGGCAAGTACTGGCTGAAGCCTAAGATTTGCTTGCCTTTTAACATCACTTGCTGCTTTGACCCAAAGTGTGCTGGAGCGTAGTTTTTAAAGGGAGATTTCACAAACACCTACTACTCTCTAAAAGCTTGCTTGAAGCTGAAGAACTGCTTTATATATAGAATTGTGTCTAGTTTATCAGCGTCAGTAGCATTGTATCTTGGATTTAAATTCAGTTGTGTATCACCATATGCAAGGTGCTTCAGAATCATATACTTTGATTAGATCTATAAATGAAGAAAGTATTCTTATTGCAGATAATAGAAGAAGATGCATCTCTGGTAGAAATTGGGCCTCGTTTTGTCCTGAATCTCATAAAAATATTCCAAGGTAGCTTTGGAGGACCAACTCTGTATGAAAATCCCCATTACCAGTCCCCAAATATGGTAAGCAGCTTTATTTTTGTCTTCCCTTTCATTTAGAAATTAACTTGAAAGCCAATCTGTAGTCTCTGCAGGAGAATCATGTATACCTCTCCCTGGAATCTGTTGCAGAACAAAAGTGCCCTAACTGATCCTACTTTGAGAATAGAGTCAATGAAAAGATAGCATTACATTAAGGATTTTGACAATTAAGCAGAGAAATTACTACCTGTTTCTTTAATACCCAATTTCTTCCATTTTACTTATTTGAAACCTGATGAAATTCAAATTCTTATTTTCATAGCATCGACGGCTGGTAAGATTGTCAGTGGCAGCTAAGTTTAGAGAGAAACAGCATGTGAAGGAAGTACAAAAGATTAAGAAACAAGAGAGTAAGGTGCTTATTAAAGAAGATCCCACTGAAGTGGTCTTTGAAACTCCAACTGAAGAAAAGCCAGTGGAAATACAGCTTGTGAAACCAGAGTCAAAGCCAATTGTTAAAGATAAAAAGAAACTACGCAAAATTCAGAGGAAGAAGCAGAAAAAGCTTTTCAGAACTGAGGCATCAGCTTAAATGTTACAAATGTTGATACCAGTTATATTGACATAATATTGTAAATACTTGTTGTTTACTTGTTTTTACAGGAAAAACCAACAACTTCAGTTTTAAGTAAACAGAGTATCATTTTATTAGGATAAATTTGCACTCGTTTATTGTTTCATTTCTTTGAGGGGTTTATGGGTTTTGAAAAACAAGCCAGGGAACAGGCAAAGAGAATGAGACACTCCAAATATTTCTGTATTTGAGAATTGACCACTTATACTTGAAGACCTATAGGAAACATCTCACTCCAACATGTACAAAGAATAAAATAACTGGGTAGTCACTGGTGCTCATCATGAATGAATTCAAGGACCAGCTTTCCTAGTCTGGCAGCAGTAGAAAACTTAGAAATCTGAACTGTTGGAATTTTGTCTTGGGGAGTGGTAATATTTTTAATGTTTGTAATTCCTAGGGAGTGCAGATGTTTGTGACCTTGCCATTACTTATTCATAGTAAAAAATCTGCTGCTTTTGCCTGTGGTAGCTCCTGTACCTATACCAGATTCTGAGGACTTGAAATGTAGCTAAAGGGGAGAAGCAGGCTAACAGGATTTTAGCCCTTGATACCAAATTCAATGCAAGTGGTACATGCTACCCATGATTTGATATCAAAATTATACCCCTTCATAGCCTGAAACAGAATTGCCTGTGATTCTGTTATGACAACAGTGCTTTAAAATCACAGAATTCCATACTTTTAGACATGCAACTAACTTTTTTACAACAGTCCTGTCCTCTTGGTTCAGTTGTATGCTGTTTAGGTTGTGTGAGTCCATACAGATTTTTTCCATATAAAATCAGCAAGTAAGCTTCCACTATTGTTTGAAAGTGTTTACAACCAAAAGCTTTGATTTTTCTCATGGGTAATGTCTGTACTCTAAATGCTGCACACTTGTGAGCAGCAGAAAATACAAGGTTTGGTTCACTGTAGTTCTTTGCTTGCTGTCTGACAGTTTACTTGCTTCAGAGCTGCAACATGAAGTCAGCTTTAATTTGGGGCTGTATTCCCCTAAATCTTTCAGGAAATTACTGTCTGGAAACCTTCCTCTTCGCCAGATGCAGTTAAATGAGTTACTATTATTCTCTCAAGCTGGGGAAAGGACTGTAAAACTGCTCTTGTAGAAAAGTCTAATGGTATCAGCCTCCAACCAGACAAAACCATAATTGGGTGAGAATTTCTCTGTAATGGTCTTCAGATGTCCAATTCCAAGAAACTTCTTGTCTGACATTAGCAAAGGTTACTTCGCTATTTCCTGGGTCTGTTTCTTCATTACCTGTCTATCCTGCTTTCCAGTTTCAGACCTCATGTCCTGTTTTTTTCCAGTGGCTGGTGCTGTCTCCCTGTCTGCTCCCCAGCTTCCCAGTGTTCCAGAATCTTGTCTGTGCCCTGTTTCTATTTGATTCCTCTGCTGGATTCAGCCTCTGCTGGTTTGGTGCTGAACAGACACAACTGGCACAAGAGGAAGCTGACCTGTTAAGTGCTAAATTAAATGTTATCCCACCTGACAGGACAAGGGAAATTCAGTGTCACCTCTGTAACAAGGTGATCTGTGTGTCAGTTCACATAGTCTAATACAAGAGTCACAGAGTATTGAGCTGGAAGGAACTCATGAGGATCATCAAGTCCAACTCCCTGGTCCTTGCAGAACTACCTAACATTAAACCACATGCAAAGGTTGTCATCCAGACTCTCCTTGAACTCTACAGGCATGGTGCTGTGACTGTATACCTGAGGAGCATGTTCCAGGGACTGATCTCAACTAAGAACCTTTTCCTAATTTCCAACCTGAACTTCCCTGACAGTATCGTGGTTTTAGCCTAGATGGCAGCTGAACACCATACGGCTGCTTGCTCACTCCCCTGACTGGGATAAAGACAATTTAGTAGGTAAAGCAAAAGGGGCACATGTAAACAAAACAAGGACTTAATTCACCACTTCTCATAGCCAGGCAGGTGTTCAGCCATCCCCAGAGCAGGTGGGCTCTGTCATGTGTAACTATTACTTGGGAAGACAAACACTGTAACTCTAAACATGCCCACTTCCTTCTTCTTTCCCCAACTCTATTTACATGACACCATATGGTATGGAATATCCCTTGGGTCAGTTGGGCTCAGCTCCTTCCGCACCCACAGCCTCCTTTCTGGTGTATGGAGCAGAAAAGACCTGGACTCTTAAGTGCTGTTCAGCAGTAACAGAAGCTACTGTGAAGAAATTAACTCTTACCCCAGCCAAAACCAGCTCATGTAGCTTCTTCATTCCATTTCCTTGTGTTGTGTCACTGGCTGTAAGAGAGATCAGATTCTCCTGCTCCGCTGCTCCTCATGAAGAAAGCGTAGGCTGTGATGAGGGTATCCACAGTCTTCTCTAAGCTGAGCAAGTCAAATGACCTCAGCTACTTCTCCTGTCAAGGCCTCCTTGAAGCCTTTCACCATCTTTGTCACCTTCTGAACATACTCTAGTGGTTTGATGTCGTTGCAGCCCAAAGCTGCACGCACTACTGAAAGTGGGGCTGCACCAGTGCAATGTGGAGCGACAGTCACCTCCCTGACCAGCTAGCTGTCCTATGCTCGATTAACCTCAGGGCACAGTTGAACCTTTTGGCTGCCAGGACACACTGCTGACTTGTATTCAACTTGCTGTCAACCCAAACATTCAGATCTCATTGTCTAATCCAAAACTCAGTTCATGCAGTGCCAACTGACACACATGTAATCTGGAGAATCACAGAACACCAGGTTGGAAAGGACCTTAAGGATCATCTGGTCCAACCTTTCTAGGCAAGCATGACCTAGGCAAGATGTCCCAGTGCCCTGTCCAGCTGAATCTTTGTGTTGATTTGGAGAAAACTCCAGGAACAAACTTGCCAACAAGGTTTTCCAGCTGACAAGCAGGTATTCTTTATTGCAGCTCCAGGAGACACAGGGGATAGCTCCTCCTAACCTGTGTCCCCGTATTGCTACACAAGCTGTCCTTATATAGTCCCTGGACATACATACATATTCATGAGGCTACGTATGGATTACATCCTTTTCCAGAAAGTTCCCCGCATTGCGTACATAAATGTGATGGTGGTCTTTGAGGGTCATTTACTTCTTCCAACAATTTTCATAACTTCTGGCAGCCTTCAAAGCATGCATAGTGGATGTTTATACCAGCTTAACTGGTTTGTTAACACCACAGACATCCTGTCCTACTTATCAGTTAGTTTAACTGCAGCCCAACCTGGACACCTGTCATTCCCAGATACTCCTTATCCTTGCATCCTCTTCTTCTAGCCTGTTTTTCTTACACTCATTTTGTACTAAGGTCATAAGGGCCTAAAACTATGTTAACTACAATGGATTATTTTACACAAGAATCCTCAGTGTGTTCCCTAGCTGTACTCTTTTTTTTTTCTGTGAATCATGCACCTCAGTAATTTTCCACTGCTACTGTTAAAAAGCCTTCAAACTTAACATTACTTAAAACTGATTCTAAAGGTTGATATATTTCATTTTGTGATTTTGTGCCCCCCTTTTCTCAGTGTCCACTACTTCCCTGGGGAGATTATTACAATCTGATTGCTCTCATCGTGAAGAATTTTCCTCTTGTGTCTAATTGGAATCTCCCTGGAAGTAATTTGTAGCCATTATCCTTATCATTTCCATGTGACTCCTTGTAAAAAGAGCCTTCGTCTTCTTTGAGGCCACCTTTTAAATATTGAAACATGGTCATAAGGACTCCCCTCAGCCTTATTTTCCCAATGCTTGAACAAGACCATTTCTCTCAGCCTTTCTATGCACCACAGGCTGCCCAGTCCTTTGCTCACCTTTGTGGCCCTTCTCTGGAAAAAAATGTGGCTTAGGCCAAACCTGAAAACTCTGAAGATCACAGGTGTCAAAAACTGCCAGCAAACACTGACAACCCAAGACACAGATCTGCCTTGGCTGTACCTCTAAACCCTCGAGCATTGACCGATGGAGCTGAACATGACACAGTTTGTGTACAGGTGGCCAAGGTGGCCAAGGCATCCTGGCCTGTACCAGCAATAGTGTGGCAGCAGGGCCAGGGAGGTGAGCATCTCCCTGCACTGGGCATTGGCGAGGTGTCCTGGGTTAAGCAGTAGCAGTCATTTTTTCTTCTTCATAGTTACTGGTGCAGCACTGTGTTTTTGACTTCTGGCCTGGGAACAGAACTGATAACAGCAATGTTTTTATTTACTGATCAAATGTTTAGTCTGACCAAGGACTTTGTGAGTCTCATGCTCTGCCAGGAAGGAGGGGAGGCTGGGAGGAAGCAGGGACAGGACACCTGACCCAAACTGACCAAAGAAGTATTCCATACCGTAGCACGTCATGCCCAGGATGTAACTGAGAGTGACCCGGAAGGGCAAGTGCTCTGGGGGGTTGGAGGAGCTCGGTTGGGCAGGGTGCGGTGAGTTATCTGTCGGCAGGTGGTGAGATGCTGTATTCTCTTCCCTTGTTATTTCCTTTATAATTATTACCATTGGTGGTAGCAGTAGTGGTTTGTGTTACACCTTAGTTACTAAACTGTTCTTTTCTCAACCTGTGGGAGTTGTATTCTTTTGATTCTCTTCCCCATCTCTCCGGGAGCAGGGGGAAAGCAACAAAGGGGGGTTGAGTGAGTGAACGAGTTGCGTAGCTGGGTTTAAACCACTATAGCTCTTTTTGGCACCCAACATGGGACGCAAGGGATTGGGATAACAACAGATCTGACTGGATTAATGGTCACTCGTCACAATGCTGATTTATTGGCTTTTAATGCTGTTTCTCTTGACCTCACAATTTCAGAATGTTGCAACTTACTTAGAGCTGGTAGTTGCTGTGTTAGTGTTTATCAAGTGTGGGATTGGGCTAAGGTTCTTGTTTCATTGTACCTTATGGCAATGACTTGTAATACGGGGGGGCTCCAGCAGCAGGATGGGATGGACGTGGCCGTGGACTTGTACCTGGCCATCCTGCTGCTCTTCACCATCCTGGCCCCATGACATGAGGCTGTACCTCGAATCCTGTGTTCAGCTCTGGGCCCCTCACTACAAGAGAGACATTGAGGTGCTGGAGCAGGGCCAAAGAAGGGCAACGGAGCTGGTGCAGGGTCTGGAGCACACGTGTGATGGGGAATGGCTGAGGGAATCTGGGGGGGTTTAGTCTGGAGATGGCTCAGGGGGGACATTATCACTCTCTGAACTGCCTGAAAGGAGGTTGCAGTGAGGTGCAGTTTGTCCCTTCTCCCCAATAACAAGCAATAAGGCAAGAGGTAATGGCCTCAAGCTGCATCAGGAGAGGTTTAGAATGGACATTTCTTCACAGACAGGGTGCTCAGGCACTGGAACAGGCTGCCCAGGGAAGTGGTGGAATCACAATCCATGGTTAGATTGTTCCCATGTAGATAAGCCCCCAGTGCCATGGTTCAGTGGTGGACTCGGGCAGTCCCGAGGTAATAGTTGGATTTAATGATCTTAGAGGTCTTTTCCAACCTGCGTGGTTCTGTGATTCACTGAAATGCTAGCACAGGGCACTCGGGGCTGTCACAGCGGATGACCGAAAGGCTGCAGCCCGGCAGTCCGCAGGAACTGACAGCCCCCGCCAATGGCCGGGGGACGCACCGCGGGCGCGGGTACAGTCCGAGCCCTGCCGACACCTGCCCCGCCTCTTCTCCTACCCGGTCTCCCCCGCAACCTGCTCGCTCCTCCCGGTGGGGGGCGGGTGCTGCTGATGCCGGCCCCGCCTCTACCCGCTGTCCCGTCCGCGCCGGCCGGCACTTCCCTGCGCACGGAGCCGACGCCATGAAGTGTCACTACGAGGTGCTGGGAGTGAAGCGCGACGCCGCCGAGGAGGATCTGAAGCGGGCGTACCGCCGGCTGGCCCTGCGCTGGCACCCGGGTACGGCCGCGATGCTCGCACGCAGGCCCCAGGGGAGGGCTCGGCCTGCCCCGGCCTCGCTTGCCGCCGTCTGCGAGGGGAAAGGCCCCTTCTCCTCGCGGGTGGCTGCGGTGGTTTGTGGCAGTCGTGTAGCGGGGCCTGCGGGAGCCGGTCCGGGCGGCTTGTGGGTATTCGCTGTCGGTAAGGTGCTGCCGGGCCTTGAATTCACGGTGTCGCTGAATTGTTCTATAGATAAAAACCTCGAGAACGCGGAGGAAGCGGCAGAGCAGTTCAAGTTAATCCAGGCAGCGTACGACGTCCTCAGCGACCCTCAGGAAAGAGCCTGGTGAGCAGTGCTTCGGCTTGGAGGAGCCGTTTTCTTTCTGTCTGGGAAAGGACTTTGGTTCTCTCTGGGCCATATGGAGTGCCAGCACGTGCCTCTGGGGCAGGAGCAGTGCTTTGAGTCAGGCTTGGGTTGAGAGCCATGCAGCCCGACGGGGAGGCACAGCCTGCCCCATGCACACCTCGATGGGGAGGCACACCCACCTCCATACACACCTCGTTGGAGAGGCAGAGAGCGCAGCTCGCTAGCACCCTGGGCTGAGTGTTCTGCATGGTGGTTTTGGGCTGGGCACTGTGGAGGGCTGTGGGGGACACAGTCACTGTTGGCCTGTTTCTCTTCCCCAGAGCAGGAGGCAGCCTGCTTGTTGGCATAGGTGACCCTCTGGTTACAGTCCTGCCAGACTTAGGGGGAAAGAGCCAGCACCATACTAAGCACATGCAGGTGTTTAGGTGCTGTTGATTGCTGCAGATGGTAAACCTTAATGACAACATCGTGTCCTGTTTCTGTAACAGTCCTGATTTGAAACTGACACACATCTTCTGAAGAAATTACTGCTTCACATGTTCTGTGTATCTAGTTTTTAAAATGGGCTAAAGCATCTACCAGTTTATCTACCAGAAATGCCTGTACTAAGTTTGTTCTTCCTGGAAGGACTGTTTTTCAATTTTTATGTGCAATTTTTTTGTATGCTAATGTATGATTCAGGGTTTTGTTGTTTTTTTTTTGTTTTTTTTTTTTTTTTTTTTTT
>NDXB01004294.1:0-13800 GCA_002631895.1 Agapornis roseicollis | reverse complement strand
GGTTGTTTCTCCTTTTTTTTTTTTTTTTTTTTTTTTTTTTTTTTTTTTTTGTAATTCCAGGTAGCTGGGGCTCTGCAAACAATGCTAGAGGTGGTAGTTACTTTAATGTAGTGCTGGGTCAAATTTGTTATCCTGGTTTTGGGAGCTGGGCTGTTTTGGTTTAGACATGCTCAGGGGTTGATCTTTTGCCAAACAGCATGTATTGAGTCTACTCTGTCTTCTGGTATGTTGGAAAGGCTGCCACTGTTTCTAATGTTAGGGAGAGAAAATGGGGTGTGTTTATTTAGCCTCAGTCAGGTCAGTTATTTTGGCTTAAGTGTCCTAAGACAGGTTTCTGGCACAGAAAACTTTAAATAATTAACATTTTGCAAGGTTATAAGCAAAGACACTAACCTGTAATGTGAACTGGCAGCCCAAACACAATGACCCCTGTGTATAATTAAAAGCTACCTTCATTCTTCTCTAGCTTTAGGGCTGTTTTATTGGTGTTTCTTCCCTTCATCATAGGTGGCTTCATGTTTCAAAACATGAGAACTAAGGTTTTACCAGTTACAGTCTCACTGAAAACACAGTAAAATTAAAAGGGTCCATGGCTTTCTGTTCTCCTCAGCCAACCATGTTTGAGGTAAATAAGTATAATACTATAAACATAATTACTAATGAGCTTAAAGTAGTTAATTTGTATGTCTTCTGTTTGGACAGACTTATGAGGACTCTCTTGATAAAAGTGCTGATGAAGAAACAGTTGAACAAAAGGAGGTGCACAATGTGGACAAGGACAGTGGCTCAGCAGAGGAGCTGGTAAACGATGGCCAAAGATGTGCTGTGTCAGAGAATGCAGGTGCTACAGAAGATGTCAGCCAAGTGGATGAAGCAAGAAGTGAAGCTAAAAGGTGTGCTGACTTGCAGTGTTGCAGTCAATGTGTCGCTGTCTAGTTTGATACTGTCAAACCAGCCTAGATTTACCCACCAGTGTGAACTGGGGGCTGCTCCACTAAATCAGAGCTGAACAAATATGGTACTTCATAAGGAGTGCCAGGACCTGCTTTGAAAATGGTATTTGACTGCAGATCCCTGCCACATCACTTATCAGTAGCCAGTTAATCACCTAACTGAATCTTGAGAATGACAACTGATTGTATAAATTAAATAGCTTCATTTATTTTTTTTTTTTTCTGCTGGAAGCACTTGCTTTGTATTGTGTAAAGGAAGAACAGAGGGAAGCAGCAGAGATGCTGATGATTGAAAACCGTCAGAAGCTCTTAAATATTGAATGTTCCTGTGCACTGATCTTGGTTTCTCTTTATCTTAACAGCAGTACTAAGCCTAAAGGGAAGAAAGCCAAGGAAGCAAAAAAGTCTGCTAAGGCATCTTCAGAACACCCAACAACAGTATGTCAAATTATTTATGCTATTTAGAACTTGGTGTCGTATTACTACAAACAGGGTTAGTTGGTTGGTTGATCACCTCCAGCCCACAAATTCCTTCTCCTAGTAGAAGCCTTCTCCTTGTAGAAGACAATCTGCTTTTGTCCTTTCAAAGAAGAGTGGACTGTATTTCAGTTCTAAGAGAACTAAAGCTCTGTGTCCAAGACAGTTCAAACCAAACCAACTAAACACCTGAAAAAAGAACTGTTGTCATGAGGCAGGTGGTGGGTAGTACTGTCTGTATCTTTCCCAATATTGATGTTTCCCAGAAAGAGAAAAATCTTGTAATAATTACAGCTAAGGCATACTAAATTCTCTAAATCAGAGCCCAAGTATTGTGTATGTAGTCAGGTAACACAAAAAGTGTTCTCTATCTTAAAGGATGTGCAAGGTTTCTATTTCTTGTTCTGGGTTCTATGTAGTACTCTGAAATTTCAAGAAGTTACACTTGAGATCTAAAAACCCCCAAACATATTTAATTGTTAATCAGTTATGGAATGTCTGATAGAACCAGCTTATTCGCATCTCATTGTCCAAGTGAAGCTGCATACAACAAACAGGTCCAAATGTGAAGCTTTTTTTTTTGTTTTTCCTCATTGCAGAATGAAGTTCCTATCCACTGTGTCACCTGCAGCTGTGCATTTCCATCCCGAAATAAACTGTTTGAACACCTGAAAGCCACAGGACATGCGAAAGCCACACAAGCAACAGCTGTAAATGGAGCTGTAAACACCAGAAACAAAAAAGAGAAACGCAAAACCAGATAGAACTTTGCTACAGTGGTGGTCTCCAGAATCGTACATGAGTGCTGTCCTGGAGCAGAGAGGTGAACACTGATTGTGTCTGGAGTTGAACAGAGAAGGCAAGTCCCAGTTTTGGGGAAAAAAAGGAAGATGAAACATCAAGACTAATATCTTGTGAAGAAACCTGTGATTGTTTTGGGGTTCATCAGCCCTTAATGACTGCATTTGACTTGCCATCTCAGCAGCTTTCACAGTGGGGTTGGGGAAGCAGTAATTCAAATTGACCTTGTGTTCCTGTAGAAACATGCCCAGATAAAGTGCCCACACAGAGGGCTTATTGTTTAACACTTGTGTTGCTGCTTTTCTTTAAAGAGGCTTAGCTCAGGGTGAGTGCAGCCAGCAGAGGGGCCTGTGCTGCTTCGGTTGCCTATCAAAGATGAAACGTAGTGCAACGTCCTACGCCTGGTTTGGAGCAATTCAAGGCACAGCTACAGGTTGGGTAGAGAATAGATTCAGAGCAGGAGAAGGACCTGGGGGGTGGTGGTCCATGAGAAAACAAACATGAGCTGGCTTCAGTGTGCACTTGCAGCCCAGAAAGCAACCGTATCCTGGGCTGCATCCAAAGGAGCGTGACCAGCAGGTCGAAGGAGGTGATCCTCCCCTTCTACTCTGCTCTCGTGAGACCTCACTTGGAGTATTGTGTGCAGTTCTGGTGTCCTCAACATAAAAAGGACATGGAGCTGTTGGAACAAATCCAGAGGAAGGCCATGAAGATGATCAGGGGCTGGAGCATCTCCCATATGAAGACAGGCTGAGAAAATTGGGGCTGTTTAGTGTGGAGAAGAGAAGGCTGCGTGGAGACCTCATAGCAGCTTTCCAGTATCTGAAGGGGGCCTATAGGGATGCTGGGGAGGGACTCTTCATTAGGGACTGTAGTGACAGGACAAGGGGTAATGGGTTCAAACTTAAACAGGGGAGGTTTATATTGGATATAAGGAAGAAATTCTTTCCTGTGAGGGTGGTGAGGCACTGGAATGGTTTCCCCAAGGAAGTTGTGAATGCTCCATCCCTGGCAGTGTTCAAAGGCAGGTTGGACAGAGCCTTGGGTGACATGGTTTAGTGTGAGGTGTCCCTGCTTATGGCAATGGGGTTGGAACTGGATGATCTTAAGGTCCTTTCCAACCCTGATTGTTCTATGATTCTATGAAATGTCACCTCAACATGAGAAAATAGGCTCCGAGGGCAGGAGTACTTTCAAAGTACTTAATTACTATAAACAGCGGATAAAAGGGAAAGAATAAGATGTTTAAGCTGGTCAATCAGCTTTGACAATTCTTGTTGGTTTTGTCCCTGTATACCAGCTCTTGGGGGGGAAAAAAATTGCTAGTGGAAGCACCTTGCTGAGAAAAGCGAAGGCAGAAATTAATGACATGAACGAATGAATTTGTTGTTTTTCTAAGGAGTAACATGGGAATTCTTACTGCACCTCTGTTTAAATGTATGTCTACTTGGTGGGATAACAAGCACCTCATTTTGCCATGGTCGTGGATTTTAACAGGCTGTTGTTAATGTAGATCGAGAGAGTGGTACTCTGTAGTATGTTATTTAGGAAGCCCCTATGGTGAAGTTTTACACGAGAACTGATCTTGCATTAGCTAAGTTCTCCTAAAGGTTAAACCTGTCATGCAGAGTGGCAAAACCTCCTTCTCCCACATGTTGACAGGATACCTTTATTGGGTCAAGGTCTTTTAAAATTTGAATGAAAGTGAAGTGGTAAATGTTCCTGCTGACTGTTCACAATGCCTTTTGTTGGCTTTTCTTTTTTTTTTAAACCAATGCAACTAATGAACTGACAATTAAAAAAAAAAGAAAAAAGGTGATTAAGTAAGAAAGAAACGTGGCATCTTATTTCAGCAGTCAGGATTTGTATCTGTGCTTAATGATTAATGGAGGGGCCATGCAATCTTGAAAGCAGCAGGAGAAAAAAAAAGGCATGTTTTAGAGAGGATGATAACTGGGTTAGAGGCATGTGATAAAAATAATGACTGTAATTAGAAACTACACCTTTGTGCAAATGTTGTGTTTTTT
Source organism: Agapornis roseicollis (assembly GCA_002631895.1). Taxonomy (NCBI): domain Eukaryota; kingdom Metazoa; phylum Chordata; class Aves; order Psittaciformes; family Psittacidae; genus Agapornis; species Agapornis roseicollis. Next base: position 9,542 of record NDXB01004294.1, on the reverse strand, counting down.
TCATGCTCCAATTACAGTGTTATCATTGTAATAAGGGTAAATAGTTTTAACTGTGAAATCTCGAGTTGTGTTCTGAACAGCATGTTTCTCAGCCAGAGATTCTATGCTTATGCAAGTGAAATCTCACAGACTAAACCCTGCAGTATTACTTTTTGACTTTATTCTTATTTAAATAAAACTAAATACTTTATCATTTGTGTGTTTTACAAGTGCTTGGATGTATTGGGTGTAAATGGTGAGGTTTTGCTTGTGAGGGCCGTGACAGCAGCAAAGTTCCAGCCAGCTCTGCAGCATTGTGCACCTGTGCTCAGCCATTCAGGAGCTTGTGGTGCTTCTGTGAAAACGTCCATTAGAACTGTCTGTGAATGCTGTGGTACAAAGGGATGTGGCCAGGGCAGCAGCAGGCACCCCACTGCAGTCCCCAAGGGTTCCATACCTGCCATACTCCAAGCAGCATTCTTCCTCCGAACAGCTTTATTGTTTCTTTTTGTCACTCTATGAAAATTACTGATTTTTAGGTGATATCCATAAATGAAAAATGAATGTATGTCTGCCTCTTCATCTGATACCAAATTAATCCTAATAGCGTTTTTTCTGACATTATGCTAATGTCAGAATCGATGTGCAGCTACTGCACACCACCACTGTAGACTCAGCTGTATGATTTCAAAACATACTAGAGTGTATGCTTTATTAAACACTGTATCTGTCAGACTGCTCTTAGAATACTGAACAAGTATTAAGCTTCAGAATATGATTTTCTTATGCAGTGTAGATTAGTGATGAGTCCAGGAGGCAATTATCAGGGGATCTCTGTTCATCTCAAGTAAGGAAACAAATCAAGTCTGTTTTGCAGCTGCCCTTTCCATGTGTCTCTGTAAAGCAGTGTCAAATACTTCCACAGCAAAGTCGACATCCTTTTTAGTAATGCACATTGGAGGTTTAAATCTAAATGTCTGAGAGAGGGAAAAAAGGAGAAAAAAATAAAATCCTTAATACTGTATGGAAATAACACAGTTTCTACCAGCCCATCTACGTCAGCACTCACTTTCTGCCCCTGTATAACCCCAAGTGTGAAAAATTATACAAAACCCACAGAGCAGGGACTGAAGCTTCTGATCAATGCACTCTGAAGTGGAACAGTTTTGGACTTGACTGCATCCAACACTTCTGACAAAGCAACTGCCTCCCACAAGGACTTTTACTAGAGTCAGTCATGCTTGCAGCTCTGTTAATGCCAGGCAGAGCTAGTATAAAACCTTAGATGGGTTTGTAGTAAGAAAGAACAGAGACGCAGATGCATGTTCCTTTCTGGCAGCTTTGCCACATGGACAAGTAGTATCTGTGGAGAGTGTCAGCCTCTTGCATTGTGCCAAGTGATCTGCTGTTGTATTCTTTGTCTTTTCTTAAGGCCTCTAAGCAAATACAGCATGAAAGAATTGCTAGACACAAACTTTCAGTAAGGGTACTATAGCTTGAATGCACATTGACCAGGAAAGGATACATGCACAGTTCAACTTGTCAAGAAGGCAGGTTCTTAAATCCAAATGTTTATATTATAATGTTTCCAAGAGTATTTAACTTATGTAAGAATCTTAAAAAATTTAAGTTTAAATTCTTCTGTCATCACATCACGGAACTTTATGTAGCAAGAGTGGAATAACAGTCTTTCCCACCCACAGCCTCAGCTGAAGCTAACACTCATAGATAAATAGCACTTCTGTGACACAGAATCAGATTTTACTGCACTCAGAGCTATTATTACCTGTGTTCTGGTCTGTGACTTGTGGAAGAACCAATGAAGTGACAGCTGCAGTGCCCCATTTATTTTAGCCATCCTTCATGTATCTTATACAGAAGCTGCCTCCTCTATGCCAGAGCACTTCACTGACATGACCAGGCCTGAGGCAGTTCTCTGCTATTAACTCATGTGATCCAAGAAGGTGAGTACAGCATGGTGCATCTTCAATTAGGATGGGCTGATTTCCATTCAGATGCAATTCCCACTTTTGTGCTCCTCTGCTGATCTCGATAATAACTATTTTTAATTTTTCTTTGTCTGCCTAAATAAATTCTTTTAAATACAAAAATTAAAGGTCAGGTGGTAACCTGAAAAATTACAATGACTTAGCATGCCTGAATACTGCTGACTTTCTCTCATTTACAATGTACCTACAGTACACTGCTTTTCTAGGGGAAGTTGTCCCTCTACAGGAAAACTCCAAACTGGTTCAACATATTTGAATCAAGTAAGTCCTGCCTAATTTATGAAATAAGCAAGATTAAACAGAGCTAGTTCCTAAGAGTATACATTTTCTGTTTTATTTACTAATGTTAATTTAGCCTGAGGGAAAAGGGATGTAGACAGAAAATAAGCTTCACTTATAACCAGAGGCTCAGTACCTGGCTGTGGAGTCCTCCTCTGCCTATCAAGACCCCCATGTCTTTACAGTCCTCCAAGATCTGACCAACTTCTTCAGCTGGAAGAGGGTGGCGATGGTCCTAAGGAAAGCGAACATTAAACTTCACTTCGATATTCTAAATTAGCTCTATGAAAAGGAGGTATATTCCAGTCCTTCCAATAAACCTCACCCCATCTCTGGCTGTAAAAGTTAGCCAACGTAATTTATCTGCTTTCTAAGATGAGTTTATGCAATTAAGGCACACAAGTCACTGCTTACTCAAAACTTGTGACATGCTTGAAACGCTGGAATGTTCTGTCTCATTTCTAGCCAGAGCAATGTTTTCTCCCTTCATTAGCTGTTTTTGAATAGACAATCTTTCTATTCTTTCAACTGGAATGTGAAAAATCTTTCAATGGCACTGTAAATTGAAAGGAATAAATGAAGTCACTAACCTTATCTGTCACCATTTCTACTCCAATCATAAGTCCCTTGCCACGGACGTCACCAACAATCTTGAATTTATCCCGTAGTTTAGCCAACTCCAGCAGCATGTATGTTCCCACATCCTCACTGTTTTTCTGTAGGCCATCTTCTTCAATAGCCTGGTTAAAATGACATACTGTGACAGTGTTGCAGGAAAAACTTCTAATTAATCCCCATTTAGCTTGATGACACATTGTTTATCTCACTTTGCAGAGTATGTTCCTTCACTACGACAGTTCTTACATTCTCTTTTCTTACAATCATCAAATGCCACTGGAATTCAATTTAACATAGTACTCTGTTGTTGATGTGGTGTTTTTTGCATTTTACTTATTACTCCATAAACATCATCATAGAATGGTTTAGGCTGAAGGGGCCTTAAAGCTCATCCAGTTCCAAACCCTGCCACGGGCAGGGATACCTTCCACCAGACCAGACTGCTCCAAGCCCCATCCAGTGTGGCCCTGAACACTGCCAGGGATGAGGCAGCCACAGCTTATCAGGGCAACACTGTTCCTCTCCATCTTTCTTTTTGGCCCCTATTGGGTACTGGAAGGCTGCTATAAGGTCTCCTCTAAACATAATCCGGTAATTCATGCTCACATGGAGTCACAATTGAAAAATACCTGACCAGGAGATCATTTTCAAAATCTACCAGAAATATTTTCATTCTTTCTCAGTATCATGAGAAGAAAATAATTTGACAAGGCATACCTGTATTTACTGGGCAGCAATTTAGGGAAGAACCTGAGTGTTATAATTAGATTCACCAACACTATGCTTTTCAATCATCATCTTTTTTTTGCTTTTTCCTCTCTCTCACATGCAGCCAGCTATCAGCCCTGACACACACAAACTATTTTATGAACTTAATATTTGCATTAAGGAAATTCACAGTAAAACAAAACCAACCCAAAATACAATTACAGAAACTGAAGTGGGTGTTTTCCTTTTTCTTCCTTTTCCTTTTTTTTTTTTTTAATTTTCTCTTAACTCCGTTTTATTCTTCCTGATTCTGACAACCTCCTTGGACCTATTTCAGATCCAGGCTCCAAGTTACTTTATAGCCAAAAAAAAACCCAAACATGGTTTTATCTGTTTTTTCCCCCAAAACATGGATGTGTTGGGAAACTGTTTTTTCAAAATCTTGTTATTTATATGATTAACCATCTTATAAAGTAGCAAAAGAGAACCCTAAAATATTCAGGAAAGTAATGTGAATAGAAACAGTATCTGCTGTAATGAAGTGTCATTCATGGACAAATGGTTCTGTACATGATAAAACCAAACTGAATAGCAATGTACTGCGCACTGACTGATTTTCTGATGGATGGTAACTGCAATATGTTTCAGCTTTGTTCTATTATCTTTTTAATGTGGGATTCTTTTTTTTTTTTTCCTTGAGAAGGAATTTGACTTTAAATATTTTTAACTATCTGGTCATTAGGGCTTTTAGGCATAAGGTAAAAGCTGTGGAGTTGAAAACAACTTTGCTTAGCATGTGTGCCAGAGAATACATTTGGTTTAGCTGATAATTTGTGTAATCCTATGAAAGAGTTGGCTAAGGTTTTGAGAAGGCACTTTCCTACCTGTTTGTTAACAAAGTAAAGAACATAAAGGAGACAATGAAAGGCAATCCTGAAAACATAGTAAGAGGGCTTCTATTTTTCTTAGAGGGACGAAAATTTTGCAGTGGAATTAATCAGGAATTTTTCCTGCACATAGGGCGTATTAGCCATGTATGCGTAATACATACATATGTTTATGCACTTTATACAGTAATTTAAAAAGATGCTCACATATAACTTTATAGTAAGAATAAATGTAAACATTTTTCATCTTTTGCTACAAGATAAACTAGTAATATGTAGTATATATTAAACATATATAGTGAAATATATAAATCTACATGATGTTCTGCCTACATTAAGAACTGCAGCTCCAACTGTGCAGGCCAAAGGGTTTCCTCCAAATGTATTAACATGAAGGTTTTGAGCCAAGGAACTTGCAATCTCTAAAAGAAAAAGAACAATGTTGATTACTCTTACAGTTGCCTTATGTTTGGTAACAGTACTTATGTGCTTTAACTGTTGCATTTGCTGTGCTTCAAGCCTGGAGACAATACAATACAAAGATTTTCTTTTTCTTGCAAGTAGTCTGTGCAAAATATAACTACTCCCAAAACCTATAGTGTCTAGCAGATGGTAAAACCAGCCTTCTTTTTTAAAAAAGTCACACTTCTAACATGCTGTCAATTTTTCCCATAAATTGACATCTGCAAATCTCCTTTACTAGATTCAGTCAGTCATCTGTATGAACAAAGCAGCTGGCCTCATAAACTCACAGAATGTTGATTACTAATACTGTGAATTCAATGAGGATTTTGAGTGTTTACCAGCTGGATAACTCACAAGGTCATTCCCACCGCAGTTACACAACTCACCCCATTTAGACAAAGCTTTGCATTCGTATAGCACAGCACTTGGTAAAAAAGATGCGAGCAATGAGAATCCAATTCATCTGTCAATTGACTGAGACAAAGATTACTCGCAGAGCTCCACTGTTTGACACATAAGTTTCCAGCAGGTAAATATTGTAGACTGTATTTTGTAACTGCTCTATTTTAAATCTTAGCTGAACAGAAATCTTGCACCTTTTGTTGTAACAACAGCTGCCATTGGAAAGCCATTACCAATTCCTTTTGCCAAAGTAACAATGTCAGGGACTACACCATGTGTCTGAAATCCCCAGAAATGGCTGCCTGTCCGTCCAAATCCTGTCTGTACCTTTCAAAAGAAAAACACACAGAAATCCCCATCACTTTCTCACATTTTATGTTTTGTTTTTCTTGTCTTTCTGTTGTCACTGATTTGCATTAAACTGCAACTATATCCGGAGTCAACTTGCATTAGGATCCTTATTCAGATGGCTTTGCACAAAATACTATTCACTGTTATTGTAATTGGGTTTTTCTTTTGTATACGGACGAGATAACACATCACCATGTCTTAGATGTGGTGAGATGCATAAACAAGCAGCTCCCATTTCAAAATTGAGAGGAAATGCAGTTGCTTATCACATTTCAAAAGCAACCCCATGATTGCTGATTTCTACTACTGCAATGCTTGAGGTACATACCACAGTCACGTAGAAGCATTTGCTACTATTTCAAAATAGTTTCAGCTAAGCAAATTCCATTTCTTAATTCCAATTTCCAATTTCAGTCCCAGGTTCAAAAATATATTTGCAGGGGTAAGGCAGTCAATTCCCTTCTAGAGTTTATGTATGCCATCAACACTCATAAGAAGAAGTGGCAAGCCTCATACCACATATTGTGGAAATTTACTACTCCCAAAAGGTAAGGACTGAAGTCTGTGTCTAAAGTCAGAATACCACATAGCAGAATAAAGGTAGTAAAACCTGGAAGACTCCTATGCCTGGAAAGATCATAGAATCATAAAATAGTTAGGGTTGGAAAGGACCTTAAGATCATCTAGTTCCAACCCCCCTGCCATGGACAGGGACACCTCCCACTAAGCCATGCCACTCAAGGCTCTGTCCAACCTAGCCTTGAACACTGCCAGGGATTGAGCATTCACAAAGATGCACTGTGCAAAGATGCACTGTGTTAAATTTAAGCTATGAAGTGTACAGCATTTCACTCAGATTATTTCCAGGCTTCCAGCTGTATTCTTTAAAGATGACTTTCAGAGGTACCCCAAACTCTAGAGTTGCTACTGTAAAAAAAAAAAAAGGAACTCACTTCATCCGAAATACAGACTCCCTGTCTTTCCCGTACTAGCTGATAAGCTTCCTTTAAGAAACCTCTTGGGTACTGAACAGCTCCATTAACACCCTGCCAAGTCAGAAAAAAAGAAAATGTCTTCAGGAACAAACAAATAAACTGGGGTTTGACTGTGTGACTATTCTACAATAGGGAAAAATATGAGCAGCCCTCAGGTAATAGCAAGACTTGTTTCAAACTTCTGGCTTCAGCAGTGAAACTGCTTCAAAAAGTTCCTGCCCAGGTCACTCCTTTTCATTCCACAGGGCAGTTTGCTGTTCTGTCAGTTGTGTTGGTATAAATGTTTGTGAGGTCATACTGTAAACTGGATCACTCTAAGAAATAGTTGATTAAAGATAAGCTGCCAAAACAAGTATCTTAAACTACATCATGAGAAACCCAAAGACTGCTTTCGATGACAAAGTTAACTACAGAATTCACATCCCTTCTTTGGTTAATTTGTTTCCTCTATTACTGTTCACCTTGCCAGTTTTTATTCAGATCAGAAATCCCACTCTACACCTGGACTGCAATGGCTGCTTAGACTTAGGCATGTAAAGGCTTAGAAGACAAGAAACCAGAAACAGCTCCAATTTTCTCTGTGGTCACAATTCTCACAGTTTTTTTCTTGCTTTTCCTGTTCCCATGATATATTCTCTATTTTTCCTATTTAAGAACCACAACATACAGCAGTTCTGAAACTAGGGTAAAGCACCAAAAGAATGAACCCCATGGCTACCACTTGCTGGAGAGCTGCTAAAAATATAGTGGACAACATGTTTGGGAAGGGGTGAAAGTAGGAATTGAAATAAGGTTACAAAACCAGTAAAAAGCAGTATGAAATTTGGAAGAAGGTATTAGGCACCAAACAACAGCATATATGACTATTTAAATGCAGAAAAAAAATGTGTATGTTTAATCCTGAATCTCTGTTTAACTTCATGAGCAAAGATCTAGCTCCACTGAAATCGGGAACAAAAGCTCAGATCTTAAGACAGTGCAGCCATTCTTTCAAATATTTAGGGTGCTTAAGGCACTAAAAATAATAAAATCAGCAGAAGTCCATGGTTAGAATGTAGCTAAAGTTTGTAAGATTTGAATGTTTCACACAATTTTTGCTATCACAGTTGAGAAACAGCAAGCTACCTACTTGAATTGGTTCAGCGATAAATCCAGCTATAGTCTTTGGTACTGAGGTATTCAGAGTATCTTTGAACTGTTCGATGTACTGGTCCTTTGCATGACATGCACCTGTTCACAGAAGAATAGTTTATATTTACTTTAAATGACACAAAATTAGATTCAAAACCTGAAATTACACATCTAATCAACAAGTATTACCTGACTGCATATTAAATATCACCTATCAAAAACACAATAGAAGGCTAAACATTAAAGGAGAGAGTCCCTTATTTTCTCTTAAATGAGAAAACAATGACAAAACAATGAGAAAAATGACAAAACAAGGNACAGAAGAATAGTTTATATTTACTTTAAATGACACAAAATTAGATTCAAAACCTGAAATTACACATCTAATCAACAAGTATTACCTGACTGCATATTAAATATCACCTATCAAAAACTCTATAGAAGGCTAAACATTAAAGGAGAGAGTCCCTTATTTTCTCTTAAATGAGAAAACAATGACAAAAATGACAAAACAAGGCAAAGCTGACAGATGATTCTACACATTGTACAGGTCAGTAAGCTGTAGGTTAGAGACAGCATTTGTGAATCACCTACATAAGCAGAAGGAATAAGCAGACACTTTCTCAGGGGTTAATAAACATTAGTGGAAGACATGAGAAATTGTTAGCTGGATTCTGGAAATACAGCTGCACATCAGTCTCTACTGAAATAAAGAACAGTACAACCAATGCTACAATCCACTATGGTGGGCAAAGCTAGGAAAAAACCACTGGTACGTACACATGTGAACTAAAATATTACAGACTGCTTGTTGAAACTGCACAAATAATTCACTGTAACTGTTGTTAACAGGAGAGCAGTAGAACGAGCTTTCACTTTGTGCTGTGTGCAGAATGGTTTGCCTCATGGCTTTTCACGTATCATGGGCTACAGGCTGTCCTTGATATTTGTTCATATTACTCCACAACAAAAGCTGGAGAGCTGCCAAAACTTCAGAAACAACTGTTATGGTCAGTGCTGGAAAACACCAATCAACACTTCTGTGCTTTCAGATGTGTCAAACTGAGTTCCACAGCTTCCAGAGTTGACCATGACAAATGCTGGAAACAAAGGCTGGAATTTTAAGAACAGTTCTTTCTCAGTGGGAAGCAGATGCTTTATGCCCTCTGCAATATTTTCTTTGGTCACTCTTGCAGATCCTACCCAGAGGCCTATCTTCCCAGAGGAGGCAATTATAACCTATTTCCACAGCTCTCTAGTATTCTATAATCTAAAAGCCAAATTAATTCTTGTCATTGACCAACCTTCAGAACAGGTGCATTTTCGAACAGTTTGCACTGGAGAATCTCTACAATGGCTGCCTCCCCATGGGCCACGAAAAACGTCTGGTAACATTGTCTGCCAAGCATAAGAGATAGCTACACGTTTGATGAAACCTTTCTAAGAGATGTTTTGATCATACTTAGGGATAACTAGTGAAAAAAACAAACAAAACCAAACAACCCCAAAAATGTCTGTTAGAGTCAAAGGGGATACCTAGTTCAAGCAACTCGTCCGAAAAACACTTGTAGAGTAACACTGAACTTCCCCCTCAAGAAATGGCAGAACAGAGAGAGTTTTGGAACCAACAAGTTCCAGCAATAGTCAGTCGGTTGATAATTTCATAGAATCATAGAATAGTTAGGGTTGGAAAGGACCTTAAGATCATCTAGTTCCAA
>NDXB01004293.1:0-13580 GCA_002631895.1 Agapornis roseicollis | reverse complement strand
ACAAAAAAAAAAAAAAAAAAAAAGAAAAAATGAAAATCCATATATCTACCCTGCCTCCCTGAGCTCCCAACCTGCCCATGGGTCCAAGACCCCATTTCAGCCCTGGCCCTGCCTCAGCAGTGATGAAGCACGCTGATCTCCAGCTTTGCAAAGGTCTTGCCCCACCCAGGGATCCACTGATCAAGGACAGGTTCCTAGGCTGATGTCCTGGCCTGGCCTTGGACCTGCCTTGGACCTGCATAGTCATCATGAACTTGCCTGATGATCACGATTCTTGATTGAATGCGGTCTACGTTTCCAGGCCATCCTTGCTTCCTTCCTGTGGGTGTGACTGGTCCTAGTCCCCATGCAATGCCCCTCGTCTCCCACCCATCCATCATGGTCAGCTGGCCCTAGCTGCTCCCTGACATATGTCTACCCCCATGTCCTGGGTTCAGCAGTTGCAGTCAGTTTTTCTTCTCTTTAGTAGCTGGTGTTTTGACTTGGCCCGGGAACAAGGCTGATAAGGCCAATGTTTTTGGTTGTTGCTGAGCGATGTTTGCCCTGACCAAGGACTTTGTGAGCCTCATGCTCTGCCAGGGAGGAGGGAAGCCGGGAGGAAGGAGGGACAGGACTGTACTGACAGGACCAAACTGACCAAAGAGGTATTCCATACCATAGCACGTCATGCCCAGGATGTAACTGGGAGTGATCCGGAAGGCCTAGTTCTCTCGGGGTGGTTGGAAGAGGTGGTCGGTCAGCACTCGGTTGGTGGGGTGTCGTGAGTTATCTGTTGTGGTTGATGGGATGCTGTATTCTTTTCCTGTATCATTATTATTATTGGTGGTAGCAGCAGTGATTTGTGTTATACCTTAGTTACTAAACTGTTCTTATCTCAACCTGTGGAAGTTGCATTCTTTTGATTCTCCCCCCATCTCTCTGGAAGCAGGGGAGGGCAAGAAGGGGGGTTGAGTGAGTGAACGAGCTGCGTGGGTTTAAACCACGACACCCCAGTTTCAGCAGATGAATGTCCACTTTCCCAACAAAGGACAAGGCTCTAAAAATCTGTATTTTGGCTAAATAGGGAGGGAGAATAGGAATTGAAAGATACAGCTTTTGTGTAGGATTCATAGATACGTGAGAGCCAGACAGAGTCTTATAGCAGCTGAAAAAATTGAGAGGAATATTAGAAATAAGTCTTCTACTGTGGAGTCCTCTGTTTTGGTAGAGTGAATGTACCTTATCTTTTGAAAATGACAAAACTCTTGTGGTTTGCTTTGGCTATAAAAGAAATGAAGCCTTGAAGCATATCAGGTGTTATAGGAACAATATTTTCCACCTTTCCCAAAAGGCAGTGCTTTTGTCTGGGGACAACAGACTTTCTTTTCCTGTTTAGACACCTTAAAAAATATATGTAGACCCCAAAGGACCTGTGGATCAAAGCTCAGAACCACAGGAGTTATTAGTTGCAGTGAAGAGTATTAATACTGGCAGTATTAGATCACAGTTATGCTTGATACTGATGCAGTGTGCTGAACACCTTCCTCACGTAATTCCGTTATTGATGGTGAAGGAAGAGTGTGCATGGCAAAGACTTCATGGTCTAGGACTGACTTTGCCTAGCATAATCCAGATACTCCTTCCCATGAGGAAGGAACCCAACCCTTTTAGCCCAGAAAAACACCCTGATGTTGCAGGAATAAATACACTATCTTGCAACTTCACAGACAAAAAGTTCTCTTTGGTGAAATTTTATATCAGAACAGACTTATACAAAATGATAATACATTTATTGTGTCATCTACAGCAGTATACATGTTAAAAACAATTTCTCAAAACACAAAAGAGTTAGAAAGCAGCAATTGATATCTGTGTTTCCACCTCATAACAAAGCTGAATAACCCCAGATCCCATTACCAATTCAACCAACTTTGACCAAAAAAGGTCAGTATTAGACCCAACAGGCCAGTAAGTTTTCACCTTGACACAGTCAAAAGCCAAAATGCAACTTTCCATCCAATAACTTGGCACTTCTCAAACCTATAGCATGTTACATTGCTACTAACTTGACCAGAAGGGAAAGAGAAGAAACACACCAAATATTTGTTTTTACAGATTATACCAGTACACAAAGGCCTCTTCAGACCCTTCTGCAAGCACGAAGTCGATTGGAAAAAGTATATCCAGAAGCCTAAGTCATTTCAGACACTGAAGAGTGTCATATCACACAGTGTTATATCACACAGTAATTCTTTACATGGATGAATTCCCCAAAAGAAAGCCAATGGGAAATTGTAATTTTAAACATAAGAAGGTGAAAGACCACAAGGTTCAAAGCACTGTTCAAGCTCTGCTGGTGTGTTTTCATACACAAAGATGTGTATTTAGCCAAACTTAGCTCTTTAGTACAGATACGCTTAACAGATAAGGAGCTTAACATCAGAGCACCATTAGCTACTACTGAATACTCCATATCTTCTTAATGTTACTCTTAAATGCAGTTCTGAACTGGTTCATGTGACTGACTGCTAAAAGCAGAGGGCAAAATCCCACCTTTTTTTCACTGCATGTGCACTATATACCATGGTTTGTTTCTGGACACAGAAGTGCTGGTCATGTGGACATAATCTTACAGAAAGAAAAAGATTTCCTGAAAATTATTCTTGATGAGACCTAAGTCTTTATTAGGCTTGCACCTTCCCCAAATGTTCTTGGTAATATCTAACAGAAGCCACCCCCAAGCTTTTCAAGAGCATTATTTCTCAGCATGCATGAAACAGACCAACACTGACAGGGCAAAGTTGCCAGGGGAAAAGCCATCTACATGTAGACTTCCACAGTGTCAACACCTGTCTCAAATCTGGACAGCTAGACTTCCTGGTGGAAAGAAACATATCCTTGCAAAGTGCGAATGATCTCACCCTTCAGTAGATATTGAAAAAATGATTGATGTTTGCACTCTAAAATTGCTTATTTCTCTCTTCTGACTACGAAGGCAAACTGGAGAAACTAGATCAAAGGAAGATATCTTCACTGTTGGTGTCTAAATTTAAGTGATGTAGATATCTCCATAGCTGTCTGCTTAGTGACCCAGGATCCTATTAGCCAGAATACCTAATACTGAAAGTGTCGGACGTTGAAAGGGAAACATATTCAATATAGCCCTTGATATTCAATCTTTAAGACAGAAAATCAGGTAAACCCAGATATTTGGTTCTGTCTTTGCATTATGTAAATTTCTACAGTCGTAGACTCAGGAGTCCAAGAGACCTTGTCTTCACATAGATATGAAAGTCTAGCTACCCGAGTTTGGAGTACAATCATGCCCAGTGAGTTTATCTCAGTTTCCTAGATATCCACACAGACCTCACTGGGTCTGTGAGCTATAGGAGACAATAATCTTGTCTGGCAGCTGGAGGCCAATCAGGATCCCATGTGATATCCCACACATCCTGCTCTATCTGCTCCTAGTACCCTGTCTTGCTTTCCCTTAGACCTTTCATGCTATAATAGCTCTCCTGAAGTCATATTTATGTCTCTGCGATGTCATGTACCAAAATATCTCAGAACAAAGAAGAAAGTCTTAACATCATGAAATCACACAATCAAACCAAAGAGGAAAAGCTTTATTTATTGAACTTCCTAAGTACATCCACTGAATGTGGAAGCTGTGAAGATAACCTTTGGGAACAGGATCGTGTGCTTTGTCATATAAAAAGGCTTCATAGGACTTCATGGCAGTTGTGAAATCACAGCTTGAATGTTTCTGTTGATGTTGAGAACAGATGGGCAAGTACAATAGCTTCATCCAGGTTGCAGTATCTGTTCTACCTGTGTCTTCTCAAATGATTCACAGACTAAAACAGGCTACATAAAGACCTGGTTACACTGCTCTTTCATCCTGGCCCTTTTGTAATATTGGGATATAGATACTCCTTGTGATGACAACTGACTTAATAGTGGTCATGATTTCCTCACCATCTCCCCTCTGTTGTTATTTGTCAAAGTGGATGTTGGATGGGAGGCACTGAGAAGTTCATCAAAGACAGGAGGACGCTATGTGCAAAAAGCTGAAAAAACAGTAATCTAAATTGTCCTGGGAAAACAGCTCATAGTAACTCAACCTAAGCTGTTTGTAGCTGTACTTTTCCACCTTTTATGATCTGTGGGAGCCTCACATAACTACAAAAGACAAAAAAACCTTCAGGACCCCTACAAGCATATATTGCTATATATATGTCTTGCAAGGACACTTCAGAAAGTGTCTTTGTGCTCTGAAATGTCCACAAACTACAGGTTGAAAACCTTTGCCTTAAACAATTGTTCTGAAACACTACTAAGAAGCAATTTCAAATAACAAAGCAAATAAAGCCAATTAAATGAATGATCTTTGTATTTCTTTTATTGACACTGTTTACACTAAAGTCACCCTCGATGTATTTTTTTTGGCTGCACCCTTTGAGATTTTTCTATCTAATTTCTGGGAGGTGTGGACTGGAAAGATAATGTGAAGTCTGGCATCTACATGATTCACAGGCTAGATTTAGTAGGGATTTAGTAGCAGTGTCTGGTACATGAGCACCGAAACCTCACAAGCTGACACAATAAGTTTGTTTTTGCCCATTTGAATGTTGATTTCTGGCAATATATTGACTGAATGTGTGTCCTTTCCATTTGACTGCAAACAGCAATACCACTTCTCTTGCAAGATTATAACTGAAACAGGAAAAGATTTGGTTCATTTCCCTTTATATCTGACTGAATGAAAGATGCTCAAAACCCAGATCTTGTTTATATACTTTTAAAAACTGGAAATCTTTCTCTTAGTTTTTAATTTTACATTTCAGGGTGTTTGTTATACTGCTTTCAGTTGATTTTCCTGCTGTTCTCAATGGATTTGTATATATCAGCATTTGCTTCTTTTCATTGTTTTTGCTGCCCAAACTGAGAATACAGGTGAAACAAATGCAGCTGAATACCATCACTATTTTTAGTCTTATCTTTCAGCTGCATGATCAAAGATAATCTTTGCAGTCTTTGAAATAAAGGTGCTGATATTTGAGGAAGGGAGAAAGGAACTGAAGACAAGATTAGTGTGACAAGGAGCATAAGTGAGTCAGGAATTATTTTAACCTGGAATTCAGAAAAAGGTTTCTAAATGCTTTAAGAGTGAAGTTTTACAGTAAGTTTCCAGTGGGAAGAGAAGGTTAAAAAATAAAACCCAAGCAACATAACTAATAACCTTACAGAATCTTAAAAGGGGAGGTGATCAGTTTAGGAGTGGGAGTAATATGCTGTGAAAATAATGGCAATTACAGTTTCCTTCACGTGAAGTGTGCTTATGGCACTTTGCTGCTCTAGAACACCTGAGGATCACAGACCAAAAGCTTTAACTCTGCTAAATATGTTTTGTTCTTGATCATTATGGCTTTGCATATTTTTAGTTACTGATTTATTTAGTCCATGTGATTTATGAAAGAAAAATGAACCTTTGAGCTAACCGGAGGTCCTGCATAGTCCTTCATATGCAAGCACAGAAGCTATTTTGCTATGCAGAAATATCTATCACTGATATGATAATACTATGAAAACCCATGATTTTACAAAATGATATGGATAAGGCAAATTATGGCTACTAATCCTTTTATTACTGCTGAAGAAAATAAAATTCTCCCAGATCAGGTTTTGAGTAAGCGGAACACTATTTTGTGTGCAGTTCCGGTTTCCACAATTCAAGAAAGATGCAGCCATACTGGAGAGGGTGAAAAAGAGGACCATGATGTTCAAAGGGATGGACAACCTGTTCAATGAGAAAAAACTGAAGGAGTTAGGTCTTTTCTTCGTGGAAATGTTTCAGGAGGGACCTCATCATGGTATTCTAGTACTGAAAGGGTGGCTACAAAGAGTCTGGAGGCTGGTATAGGTACAAGATGCAGTAGTAGAGGTTTTATCTCTATTTAAGAAAGAAATATTTTATAGTGAGAAAGGTCATTCACTGCAACAGCCTGCCCAAGGACATGGCAGAGTCCCTATCACTTGAGATTTTCAAGATGGGATTGGACAGGGTGGTAGATAATCTCTTCTAGGCTCCCTTTTCATGAAATGCTTGCAAGAGAGTTTAAGGTTCCTTCCAACCTGGGCTATTGATTCTATGATTCTATGAATTGCTCTGCATTCCTTTCTGCAAGGTATCTCTTACTTGCCATTGACCATGGAGAGAGTCTAGGGGTAATCATCTTTGTAAATTTAATTTCAAATTATCTGCACAGTCAATTCCTGCCCACTTCTGGTTGTTATTTAGCCTTGTATTTGCAAGACTCACTTAGTTGCAGGGATTGACAGCTGCTGAAAAGGAGGAGCTAGACATCAAATACAGTGCCTGAATTTAACTTGCAAACTGCACTTTTTTTGCATTTGACTCTGGGCTCGCATGCCTTTATCTCTGTACTTTCTCCCACTGTCCCATTTTAACACCTGATTTTCAAATACACATACATAAATGGGGCAGAGGAACTTGAGTATTTTTCCTCTATGAAATAAGACCTCCAACAACTGAACAGTTAAGTTTCATTACATGGGCTCTAATTTCAAGATATACTAAATGTAGGTGAAGGCAGAAGGAGGTGGGGTCACCATGTAGCAATGAAACAAGCCCTGTCCACTGAAATACAGGTTATAGTTTTCGCAATGGGATGTTAGTTGTCCTGTAGTACCAGCACTCCACATCAAAAAGTCAATAATTAAACAGTTGTTAGATACAGTAAATAGTCACAAAAGCTGTAGCACAGAAAGTTTTTGTACGTTTAGAAAAGCAAAGTAAGAAAATTATACAAGAAAGACATTATGGTCATGGTAGAAAAGATGGCTCAAGGAGCGCTGCACACTTGTGTTTCTTTTAATTATGTACTGCTTTTAATAACATAGCCTTTAGAGCTTCAAAATATGTTTCACAGTGAAAAAATCAAACAAAGCACTGTTACACTTGATTTATATTTACACACACCTAGAAGCAAACCACCTGTTGGTTTCTTCCATACTGAAACAAATAGAAATGACAGCCACTGTGAATGGTGGCCATGCATGCCCAGAATCTTCAGGTTACATTCAACAGAGAGATTTCTTAAGAGCTAATTTGTCTGATGGCATCAGAATCTTATTTATATAACTATATACACCTGAAGTATGACCTTTCTCATTAATACTGAGAAAGTTCAAGTGACTAAGGAAAGCCACGTTTGCAAGTGCATCAGCACTTCAAATCATCACCAAAAAAAAATGAGAGAAGGGTTTCTTTCATAAGAAATTGTATACTAAATATGCAGAGAGATACCATTTCTTCCAGTAAATACAGTGCTGGTTAAAGGTAACAAACAATTTAATTTGTCCACTAAACACAAAACACAGGGTCTGCAAGAGCAGAATTTTTCCCTTCACTGCCCTCCAACTTTTCTTGCTCCTGAACACTGGCTCTACAAATCTAAGGAGCAAGTCCAGGTTTTCATGAATATTCAGTCTTTGGCCTCTTCTGCTGAGGCTGCCAAAAAATTATAATAATGTGCTGAGGTCAAATCCCAAGCCAAAGTGAAGTGGCTTTGTTCTAGCAGTAACAACAGTTCACCCCTGATTTTAATTTAGCTGAGGACCTGGTCTCTGGTGTGTGTGACTGGAGGGTGGTTTTGGTGTTGTGAACATTTGCCCACAAGGCACTGGACTGAGATCCACCAACTCATGTTGCAGAGCACTGCAGGACAGCCAGGAAAACAACAGAATAAAGAAGTAAGCTCAGAAAAAAACCTCAACAACAACAGAAACAGAATTAAAAATCCAAACGCCTTCTTGCTCTGGACTGAAACATGACAAAAAGTCTCCAGCTAGAAGACAGGAATTCAATGCCTTTTTCTTAAAAGTTCTTAATTATTAATGCTTGAAAATTGGCTACTAGCCATTTATGCAAGATCTTTTTCTCTTAAATAATACACTTAAAGTATTGTTAATATAATACCTTGTGAAAGCCCATACTACAGAAAACACAAACCTAATGTCACCAGTTCATTTAACATTAAAAAGTCTCATCTAAAAAATGTCTACCTATGCATTTATCTGATAGATCTCACTTTTGCCATCTTCCATGTCTTTTTGGACTGCAAAGTACATGGTTCCTTGGGAAACTCTCTAAAATAGCTTTTAGCAGCAGCTAATGAGAGAAGATGCTCCAATCTATCAGTTCAAAACACTTCAGTGGCTTTTGCAGGGAGTCTGGCAGAAGGGGACAAATTATGCTCTTGGTGCAGCAAACCAGTGAAAAGACTTGAAAAAATAAAGATATATATCTGGATCATGGAACTCTCATTGAAGATACTGGAGTGAAATGTAAATTATTTAAACTGTCCTGCTGGTTGTCCCAGCAAGGGTAGATTTCACCTGACATGGGTGTGTCTCATAAGAGCATGATCCTGTACCAATATGACATCAGTCAACATTTCTGCCTGTTTCAAATTATTTTTACATTCATTTACACTGCTACAACTGAGAGCAGTTTATGCCCATAAAACACTATATGTGTTATTATTCCTATTAATATTTGTTTCAAAATTTTCTGAGACCTCTTTTTTCTCCTTTTAAAAACAAGGAAACTACTATTATTTTTTAAAACCTATGATTAAAATGACATTAATTTTTTTTTACCTAAACAAAAGTCAGTAAAATTAAAAGCTTACAGTGAGCTGACACTAAAATTCTGAGTCTTTCATTTATTTTTTAGGTCATAATCCTGTCAACTAACACCAAAGAACAAGCCTGAATTTTAAATCTTCTGATTAGTATTACTTTCATTTCAAAACTTCACATTTAAAGTGTCATTTTTATTTCTGACTTTTTTCTATATATATGCATACACATGCACGCACATATATATTTTTATATATAGATCAGTTCATAAATGCAAAATGAAGTGAGCACTAGGATGGTCCTCAAAGCCTTTATGCTCTGTATAAAGACTTTCAAGAATTGACATCATTGATATTTAATTGAAATAGATAAGTACCAGTTGTGGCTTTAACGACAAGGCAAAGGTTGAGAGAACATTTTAATTCCTCTCAAAGAACTGTTCGTGGTTAAAGAAACAGAATATCCAAAAAGAGAGAAAACTGCCAGGTGTGAGAATTTATCCAAAGTCTTTTAACTTTTCCTTCTATGCCATTGTATTGTTCAATTTAGCTGCTCACCAGTTCCAGGATGATCATGACAGATCCTTCTTACACGTCTTGTAATGGCAAGGAAAAATCAACACACAGAAGTCAACTAGGTTGCAAAGGCACCACACTGACAGCGCTACCCAAAAACATACCACATTCGGACACAGATGCAGAATGTTCAAGGTTATCTGGAGGGAAAGGCCACCCTGGAACTGACTTTTGCTCTTAAGTTGGGAGGGAGGGGCCAGTTATTTTTATTATTTAAAGAATCCAAATAATCTATCATCAATCTGTCAATGCCAAAAATATAGATATATCTCAACTACACGGCTCTTTTAGAAAATTCACAGCTTAGCTAGAACAAAAAGCATTTTCTTACAAGTGTCCCTGGGTAAGGAAGAAGCTGATCCCATCTCTCTTGCCTGAAGTCCCCACACTGATTGATGGTAGCTATGCAGCTCCACATTGGCACAGAACTTTATGTCCACTGGAAATGTTTGACTAAATCCAGCCATGAACTTAGTTTTCTGGAGTTCTTCCTGAATCAGCTGGTTTGATTAACCCAAGCATATTAGCTCCATCCTAAGACTCAAAAGAGGAACACTGCAGAAATTCACATGCCAAAAGACAGGGACACGCTAAGACATGTTTGACTAGGAAAAAAAAAAAAAAAAAAGAAAAGTCAATCCAAACCAAAATGGAAAGCAACATGAAAAATAACAGTGGTCATGTCCATTCACAGGTTAGGATCAGTTTGGCAACCAAGGATCACAACTGCACGCAATCACTGTTACTTTTGACAGACAACAGATTACTTGCAGATGCTCTGAAATGTAAATCATGGAGTGGGTAGGCTTGGCTATCTTTTAAACATTTTTCTGTTAATGGCCTTGAGTACACTTGGGTATTTACAGTGATTATTAAAAAGATATATATACACACATTTCCTTTGCTTTTATCACAAAGGAAAGTTAAAGAAGGGAAAAAAAAAGTGAAAAGTGAAAAGTGAAAAGGGAAAAGGTACAAGGGAAGGGAAGGGAAGGGAAAGGGAAGGGAAGGGAAGGGAAGGGAAGGAAAAAGGCCTACACCACCACCAAAACTATGATTATTTTTCTTTTTAAAGGGATGGTTTTTGGTTTGCTTGTTGATTGATGTGTTTTCCTTAGCTGCTCATGTCGCTAGGTTCTCCGCATTTATGCTGGACATCCGAATCTGAGAGCTGCTCTTGCTCAGAATGGAGAGTTGTGTCCCCCCGTTCACTCCGCTGCTCGCTAGAGAAGGATGACGATGTTTGAAATCCACAGCAAAATACCGGTTGACTTTCCAGCTCCTCCATTTTCTCTTTATTTCTGACTGCACCTTTAGGGAGAAACTTCAAAAGGTCATTTTTTATGTACTTAGCCGCTCAAGGGACATGCTGACAAACTATCAAGATTAGAAAACAACCTTCAATTTGACGGAACTATCTTCAAGACTATTACTAAACTCCTCACTTCAGCAAAATCTGAAGTAATTTCTCCATGTATGGAAGAGGTCCATGCATGCAGTGGGAAAAACAGCCTGGGTTCTGTGTCTCTGACTTCAAATAATTTAGGATCACCTCACAGGTGCATGGAAGACCTGTTCAACACCAACTCCAACATAGCTCTTGAGCTAGCTTCTTGGAAGAATAACCTGTTTTTATCAACAGCCAGTATCAAATACATAGCAAGGAGCCAAAGAATCCAGCAACCAAAAGGTACTAGACAAGCAATGAAATAACCTGTCCACACAGGCAGCTTGTCTCTCACCTGCCATTAATGGATGAATGCCTACTGAAAACTTTGTGCCCTGCTTTCGTATCACTTCCAAGCAGTCAATAACTCTTGGACTAATATACATTTGTGACATCCTCCTATTCCTTTTTTTTCATGGGCACCCACAGTAAGTCACCACGAGTAAAACAATCCATGTCAGAATTTCAATTAGAAAATAAGCAAATAATTATATAGCTTTTCTGCTTTTCATTCATCACCAGTTTCCTGGCAATCCTGCTAAAATTACATGGGTGTACATATATACATAAGATAGTAAGGATTTAATATAAGAAATATCATGCTAGACCAACATTTGCTCAGTCTATTACTCACTCCTGAGAGTACCCAGTAGCATATTACTCAATGAAATTGTGCAAGAGCAAGTAAATGTGTAGAGATATTTTTCTCAATATATTTTTTCAGTCTCCAATCAGCTGCTGAGTTCTCGTCTTTAACAATCATCACTAGATTTCCCTAGACTAATATAATTATCAAAATGAATCAGCATATGCCAAAATGCTAAACAACTGGTTCAATTGTATATACACAAACTAAAGGGAGGAAAAATACAACTGGAAAACTTATATTCTCCTTCTACTACCTCTCAATTCCTATTTTCGGTAAAATACAGATAGTTAAAGATAAATATCTAGAGACTAATATTAAGCAGTGTTAATATACCAAAGGTGAACCCTTTCTTACTTAAATAATTTTGCAGGATCACACGAGAGATAAAATGATTTCAATTAATCTGGTTTTATTGGTCTGGCTAAAAACCATCACCCTACTCCCTCCAAGTGGTTACAGGAAATCTGACACACTCTGCATGTTAACTTGGAAAGTGCTTATCTGCAGATTAGTTTTAGACAAGACTTTCTGGTTATTTTTTTAGCACTCATGGAAGGTAATAGATGAAACAACAGCTGTAGGTGAGAGAGTTGTCTATCCAGTAATGTCAGCTGGTGAAGTATGAATGACACTAATGCCATTAATTCCAGAAAGTCATGATCCTGAACTCACCTTCTGAGCTTCTTGGGACCAAGCTATGAATAATACCTTAACAAACCTGTGGGTCCTTTAACAGGATAAGCCCATGAGCAAAGGTGACCTATAAATTTGTTTGATAAACTTGGAGATTGTTATGGCTATCTGCAAAGGACAAGAGAGCAGCTATGACATGCTATGTGTGAACAAGCATAAAAAACCTGAACTACAACTGGTAGAAAGAAATAGTTTCAGGCTCCTTGAAAACTAAAGCTGATTTTAAGACAAGTCTTAGAATCATAGAAAAGTAGAATAGCTAGGGTTGGATAGGACCTTAAGATCATCTAGTTCCAACCCCTTGCCATAAGCAGGGACACCTCACACTAAACCATGTCACACAAGGCTTCATCCAGTCTGGTCTTGAACCAGGGATGGANAGATCATCTAGTTCCAACCCCTTGCCATAAGCAGGGACACCTCACACTAAACCATGTCACACAAGGCTTCATCCAGTCTGGTCTTGAACACTGTCAGGGATGGAGCACTCACAACCTCCCTGGACAACCCATTCCAGCATCTCACCACCCTCACAGGAAAGAATTTCTTCCTTAGATCCAATCTAAACCTCTCCTGTTTAAATTTAAACCCGTTACCCCTTGTCCTGTCACTACAGTCCCTAATGAGGAGTCCTTCCCCAGCAGCCCTATAGATCCCCTTCAGATACTGGAAGGCTGCAATGAGGTCTCCACA
This sequence comes from Agapornis roseicollis, assembly GCA_002631895.1. Classification (NCBI taxonomy): domain Eukaryota; kingdom Metazoa; phylum Chordata; class Aves; order Psittaciformes; family Psittacidae; genus Agapornis; species Agapornis roseicollis. Next base: position 877 of record NDXB01004293.1, on the reverse strand, counting down.
CAACCTTCTCTTCTCCAGGCTGAACAGCCCCAGCTCTCTCAGCCTGTCTTCGTATGGGAGATGCTTCAGTCCCCTGATCATCCTCGTGACCTCCTCTGGACTTGTTCCAACATCTCCATGTCATTTTTATGTTGAGGACATCAGAACTGCACACAATACTCCAGGTGAGGTCTCACGAGAGCAGAGTACAGAGGCAGGATCACCTCCTTNAGAACTGCACACAATACTCCAGGTGAGGTCTCACGAGAGCAGAGTAGAGAGGCAGGATCACCTCCTTCGACCTGCTGGTCACACTCCTTTTGATGCAGCCCAGGATACTGGTTGGCTTTCTGGGCTGCAAGCGCACACTGCAGTCGGCTCATGTTCATGTTCTCATCGACCACCACCCCCAACTCCTTCTCTGCAGGGCTGCTCTGAATCTCCTCTTTGCCCAACCTGTAGCTGTGCCTGGGATTGCTCTGACCCAGGTGTAGGACCTTGCACTTGGCATGGTTAAACTTCATCAGCCCACCTCACAAGCATGTCAAGGTCCCTCTGGATGGCATTCCTTCCCTCCAGCATATCCACCGAACCACACAGCTTGGTGTCTCTGGCAAACTTGCTGAGGGCGCACTCAATCCCACTGTCCATGTCAGCAACAAAGATGTTAAACAAGACTGTTCCCAACACCGATCCCTGAGGAACACCACTTGTCACTGGTCTCCAGCCAGACACTGAGCATTGACCACAACACTTTGCATGTGTCCATGCAACCAGTTCTTTATCCACTAAGTGGTCCACCTGTCAAATTGATGTCTCTCCAATTTAAAGACAAGGACAGTGTCGAACGCTTTGCACAAGTCCAGGTAGATGACATCAACTGCTCTACCCCTGCTCC
>NDXB01004292.1:0-10592 GCA_002631895.1 Agapornis roseicollis | reverse complement strand
GCAGGCTGTGTGGATCTGAGTTACTGACTGCATGTAAACTGTGACATCTCACTTTCCTCGTCCCGGGTTTACCATTATATTCCTGTCAAATATCAGCATATTCAGAAGGAGTCTTAATTTGCATGGAATTCATTCATAGACTCACAGAATGGTTTGTGTTGGAAGGGACCTTAAAGCTCATCCATTTCAGGACCCCTTCCACTGGAGCAGCTTGCTCCAAGCCCCTGTGTCCAACCTGGCCTTGAGCACTGCCAGGGATGGGGCAGCCACAGCTTCTCTGGGCCATCACCCTGTGCCAGCGCCTCAGCACCTGCAAACAGGGAACAGCTTCTGCCTCAGAGCTCAGCTCAGGCTGCCCTCTTCTAGCATCGTGAAGATTCTCACCCCTGGTTCTTTGTGTGCACGCACTGACAGCTCATTTGTGTTATAATTTCAGTTTCAGAGAGGAGGGGAGTTAAAGCTGAGATAGTTGCTTAACTGGAAATGGATGCTTCTGTTGTACAAAGGGGATCATCAAATGGCATTTTCCTTTCTGCTACAGATTCTTTCCATCAAAAATGTGGAATGACCCTCTCCCAGACACTCCCTGAGATGTCCTAAAGCAAATCAATAGTAATGGTGTGGGGGCGACCAGAGCATTGCCAGAAACAGATTAGAATTCCACTTCCAACAGCTCTGAAGCATTCTTTAGGGGGTTCATTAGCTTTCTGAACTACACTTTTGCTTCACCTTGGAACATTCTGTTCTTTCACATCCTTATTAAAATTCCTTATTGCAGCTGTGTTTGTGTGTTTCACAGGTTTCAGCTTTTTCTACTTGGGAAAAGGAGTTACACAAAATAGTATTTGATCCACGCTACCTTCTGCTAAATTCAGAGGAACGTAAGCAGGTGAGTGTTGCCTCCAGCATAGCTCCTGATTGGCGACAAATGTCTCCCAAATGAAGCGTAATAAAAGAGGAATTATCTTGGCAGAATAAAGGGAATTGCATCAAATTAAAATGTCTTTTTTTGAGTTCTTCAGTGAGCCTCATAACTTAGGCTTTGCTCATAGGAAGGTGCTGTCTCCTTAGGAAAGCAAGTAGGAATGAGTGTGTTTGTGCATCGAGATGAGCCACGGGCTCTTGGGCTGTAGGAACAACAACTGCTGAGGCTGGGAAACGGGGCTGTAGAGAGGGAAGTGGCCATAAAGCAGTGTTACCACTCTGAATTATTTAAATACTGTAGAGAGACTCCTTCTTTTTTATTACTTCAAATATTTTCTGGGAGTTTGCTGTTATTTACTGCTGTATCTTGCAATAACTAAGCTTGCTAAGACATAAATGGAGAGCACTGTGACTGTGCCAGTGTGTGTCTGAAAGGGTTTAGCTTCTCTGGCAGGCTGAAAAGGGAGTGGGGTTCTTGCTGCCTTGGTTATTTGAGCATTAATCATCACTGGGGATCTAAAAGGACCCGAGGGCTGTAGATCAGTCTAAAAAATGTAGGGGAGATGCAAGGTTGTTGCAGGGAAGGCGGATGCTTGCATTCCGCGGGTACTTCTCTTCCTTACAGTCTTTTGTCATCCTGGAGAGGGAAGAATTTTGAATATGGAATTGTCCATTTTTTAATCAACACAATGAAGAATGTTCTTATTCCTGTTCCATTGCACTGGGGGCTGTGTTGTCTCATGAGTCACCAGAGAGCTTCTTGTGGGGATTTACCGAGGCACTGGGCACGTACATCTTCATTTATTCCTTCTTTTCTAAGAAAAAAAAAGCAAAATGAAATACTAAGGAAATATGGGAATGAAAATGTAAGGGAAACTGTTCGAATGGAAAACAGTGCAAGGCAGGAGAACAAGTTTTGTACTTACTTCAGGGAATCAGCAAGGACAAAACCTAGACCTTGCTGAGTCAATCAAGATTTATGACTTCTTTCTTTTTACCAGCCTTGGCGATGGTATAATAAAAATACATCATGAATATCCATAATGTGCTTGAAGCAGTGCTGAGAGGACCTCGTTTGTGGAGTGGGCTTCATACTCAACAAAAGGGTTATGGAAAAGAAATCATTGGCAGTCCTGGAGGTAGAAACCTGCCACCAGGTAGAGGCTGGCTCAGAGCTAATGTGGAAGAGGGTGATTGTTGGTTGCTCTTCTGCCAAACAGTGCTAAAAAAGCAGTGTGTGTGGGAGCACGTGCCAGCTGTCTAATATATTGTAGGGGCTAAGCTCCAAGTTAAGGTTTCCAGATGTTCATTATGAGTAGTGCCATTTAATTAGACCCCATTTTCCTCCAAGAAGTAGTTTAAGGATAAAGTCTTCGCCAGAGGAGACGCCTGATTTAATGAAAGTACTTCTCGAAGCACAGCTCCAATTAGTAGAAGACATTATTTAGGTTTATGTTTCCATTTACCTTCACGGCTGCTGGAGTGTCGCCTGAAGAGCGAGTGCCTGAGAACTCCCTAAATTATGCACATTAATTGATATTGGAGGGGGTTGGAGGTGAAAAGTGGCTCACAATGGAAGTGAGGAAGGAAGGAATGAAAAAGGGAAGAAGGAAGAAGAGGGAATGAGGAAAGTGGGGAGGGAAGAAGGAGGGAGGCAGGCAGGAAGGAAGGAAGGAAGGAAAAGAAAGGCAAGGGGAAAAGAGAGAAGAAAAGCAAGGGAAAAGGAAAGGAAAGGGGAAAGGAAAGAAGAGAAAAGAGAAAGGAAAGGGAAAAGGACTCTACTGCAGTTTCGATGGTCAGGTAGGAAAGGGCAGGGAAAGTGTTTTGACTGAGATCTGCAAGTGTCTGAGGGAACTTCCTCTTGACCTGAACTTGTGTTGAGGTGGGTTTGATGTGCAGGAATGGAAGCTGTGCTCTTGGTGGGTGTCCTCACACAGCCCGAGGGACATAACGATCCGTTATTGAACATCTGCACACTCGCCAATGGTTTCCAAGGGGTTATTAGCAGTTGAAGGATGCTCTTGTGTGTAAGACAAGAACAGTGAAGGGGAAAAGGAGCAATTATATTAAAATAATGAGCTATCTGCTAATTTTGATTTAATACCTTGCTGATAGCTTCACTGATAGCAGAAAGGCCATCAATGCAGCCTACTCTATTTGTTCTGTTTTTCCATCTCCTCTTACACTCAACTTACACAACTGCATACAGTATCATAAGTCTGGATTTCCTGGGGGGTTCATAGTACTTTTTTCATGGCCATTTTTTGATGTTTGCTTTCCCAGTGCTATTTCTTCTCTTTTCCACATACTATATTAAATACCAGTTGCAAGTTGGCTACTTTAGCTTTCATGGCATGTAGATTTGCAGCTGTGCATCCTCATGGCTGATGAGGAAGCAACTGAGGTAGTAACCATAGTAATCACGTCTAATGTATGTGATTTGTAGTGAGAAGGGTGGTGAATATGGAAAGCTAATAGCATTTTGAGGCTTTTATTCAACAACTTAGTGTGCCACACTTCTCAGAGCATGAAAGGAGCAGGGCCTGGTTTTTGCTATTAAAAATGTGATTAAAGCAGTTGGCAGAACTTTGTGCCATAGTGCACTACTTGGTTCCTTTTCAGGACATTGGAAACCCAGATGCTGAGGCCATGCTGCGCATTTCGCTGCCAAATACTGTTAGAGGAAGGTCATCGACCATTCCAAACACGTTAAAGCTTTCGGGTGTATGTGTACAGGGAGTCGCGTGTAAGCTGTGACAGCTGATTTGAAAGGTCTTCAGGCTATCCGGGGGAAAACTACAGTATATTGATGTTTAGATTTACAGACATTTTCAGGAATTCCAGCAAGTTGGGAAAGATGCAAGATCCAAAGTAAAGAACTGCATTCAGCTGTGCAGATGCCCAAACATAAGGCTATAGGCATGAAAACGTGAGTAAGACTCTGAAGTCAGGAAATTGTGATTTATGTTGCTCTCGGTGTTTGGATGAAGATGCTATCTGTCTACATTGTACCTTTTCCTATCCACTTGTTTTGTGAGAACACGCTGTTTGTGCTCCATGAAGTGGATACAGCTGCTCTTTGAGTCAATGAGGGCAGATAAGAACTGCGGGTCTGGAGACTGACAGCCCTTTGATGAAGCATAAATACCATGAAGGCTTTGTTAATAAACTCTGTATCTTGTTTCCCTTTCTCGGAAAGATATTTGAACAGTTTGTCAAGACCAGGATCAGAGAAGAGTACAAAGAGAAGAAAAACAAGTTACTGTTAGCCAAAGAAGAGTTTAAAAAGCTCCTTGAAGAATCTAAGGTATCACCAAGGTATGCTGTTGAGTTGTTGAGATGAGTTTTCTCATTTAGCCTGTGCTTATCAGCCCTAGAAAGCCATAACACTGAGCAAACTCTTCATATGCAGCTTGTACATCCATTGTTCCAGTGCTGGGTTGGCATTTCTTCCCTAATATTTTGCACTATTTTGTTATATTACTGGGAGAGGGAACATTCCATCCTTCCCTGTTCCTTTCTCCCTCTGTTATTCACAATATGTAGTATTTTGCATAACACTTATTTTTTATGCATATATATGCTGTAATTATAGAACACACACATATCTATTAATTATATAAAATCAATATATATTAAACCTCATTTACATTAGGCATACAGGTGTAACTAGTGAAAACCCATTTAGGTTTGCTTTTTGATGGAGGACAAATGTAATTCAGCCAAGTTAATATTAATGGCACATTGCTAAATTAAAATAAAGCGTGCAGTGAAATAATCCATTCTTCTACATTGCTTTTTAAGTAATGGACCCCAAACTGCACCATTGAGAATGCAGAGCTGAGGATGCTGCTTTCTCATTTGTAAATGATATGGAAATAAAGGTTTATATATTAGAAATCCAATTAAATTATTGGAACTGAGAAATTAGTTTTCTCTGCTCAAATAGGCGGGTAATTGTACAGCACTTCCTGCCCAGACACGTGGGTTCGAGCAGCACATCAGGCTGTGTGGAAGTAATAGCAAGCTTTTTACAACAAAACAGAGAATATTCTGGGCTAATGCAGCAGCTAAATGCTGGTCCCAGCAATGTGCTGGCCTTGGGGACAGAGATGTTATGTTAATGTTTCTGTTGAGCTGAATGCAAGACCACAGCAGCAAAGAAACTCATGTTCCAGCAACAGTCTCTGGCTTGATTTTGATATGCAATGAGGTAAATAAATCAAACATATTTCCAATGAAAAGAAAACAGGCCTTTTCCCAAGGGACTCTGACAAATCTGCACAGTGTTTAGAGCTCCGATTCAGCCAAGAATAAGAATTGCAAAGTGGATGTGGCAGAGCGCAGTGACTGAACACGATCGCTGGCAGAAGCAGGCAGCGGTGTTGTGCAGAGAGCAGCACAGGCGAAGGTGTCCTGTCACAGCATCCTTGGCAGCAGCTCTGGGACCAGCCTGAGTGCCAAGCAGCTAAGGGAAAACCCACTGACCTGGAGCATCTCCAGTGTCCCAGTGTGCTTCTCTGGAGTAGTGGGCATCATCGGATCCCAGAATCCCAGCCTGGTTTGTGTTGGAAGGGACCTTAAAGCTCTTCCAGCTCCAGCCCCTGCCACGGGCAGGGACCCCTTCCACTGGAGCAGCTTGCTCCAAGCCCCTGTGTCCAACCTGGCCTTGAGCACTGCCAGGGATGGGGCAGCCACAGCTTCTCTGGGCCATCACCCTGTGCCAGCGCCTCAGCACCTGCAAACAGGGAACAGCTTCTGCCTCAGAGCTCAGCTCAGTCTGCCCTCTTCTAGCATCGTGAAGATTCTCACCCCTGGTTCTTTGTGTGCACGCACTGACAGCTCATTTGTGTTATAATTTCAGTTTCAGAGAGGAGGGGAGTTAAAGCTGAGATAATTGCTTAACTGGAAATGGATGCTTCTGTTGTACAAAGGGGATCATCAAATGGCATTTTCCTTTCTGCTACAGATTCTTTCCATCAAAAATGTGGAATGACCCTCTCCCAGACACTCCCTGAGATGTCCTAAAGCAAATCAATAGTAATGGTGTGGGGGCGACCAGAGCATTGCCAGAAACAGATTAGAATTCCACTTCCAACAGCTCTGAAGCATTCTTTAGGGGGTTCATTAGCTTTCTGAACTACACTTTTGCTTCACCTTGGAACATTCTGTTCTTTCACATCCTTATTAAAATTCCTTATTGCAGCTGTGTTTGTGTGTTTCACAGGTTTCAGCTTTTTCTACTTGGGAAAAGGAGTTACACAAAATAGTATTTGATCCACGCTACCTTCTGCTAAATTCAGAGGAACGTAAGCAGGTGAGTGTTGCCTCCAGCATAGCTCCTGATTGGCGACAAATGTCTCCCAAATGAAGCGTAATAAAAGAGGAATTATCTTGGCAGAATAAAGGGAATTGCATCAAATTAAAATGTCTTTTTTTGAGTTCTTCAGTGAGCCTCATAACTTAGGCTTTGCTCATAGGAAGGTGCTGTCTCCTTAGGAAAGCAAGTAGGAATGAGTGTGTTTGTGCATCGAGATGAGCCACGGGCTCTTGGGCTGTAGGAACAACAACTGCTGAGGCTGGGAAACGGGGCTGTAGAGAGGGAAGTGGCCATAAAGCAGTGTTACCACTCTGAATTATTTAAATACTGTAGAGAGACTCCTTCTTTTTTATTACTTCAAATATTTTCTGGGAGTTTGCTGTTATTTACTGCTGTATCTTGCAATAACTAAGCTTGCTAAGACATAAATGGAGAGCACTGTGACTGTGCCAGTGTGTGTCTGAAAGGGTTTAGCTTCTCTGGCAGGCTGAAAAGGGAGTGGGGTTCTTGCTGCCTTGGTTATTTGAGCATTAATCATCACTGGGGATCTAAAAGGACCCGAGGGCTGTAGATCAGTCTAAAAAATGTAGGGGAGATGCAAGGTTGTTGCAGGGAAGGCGGATGCTTGCATTCCGCGGGTACTTCTCTTCCTTACAGTCTTTTGTCATCCTGGAGAGGGAAGAATTTTGAATATGGAATTGTCCATTTTTTAATCAACACAATGAAGAATGTTCTTATTCCTGTTCCATTGCACTGGGGGCTGTGTTGTCTCATGAGTCACCAGAGAGCTTCTTGTGGGGATTTACCGAGGCACTGGGCACGTACATCTTCATTTATTCCTTCTTTTCTAAGAAAAAAAAAGCAAAATGAAATACTAAGGAAATATGGGAATGAAAATGTAAGGGAAACTGTTCGAATGGAAAACAGTGCAAGGCAGGAGAACAAGTTTTGTACTTACTTCAGGGAATCAGCAAGGACAAAACCTAGACCTTGCTGAGTCAATCAAGATTTATGACTTCTTTCTTTTTACCAGCCTTGGCGATGGTATAATAAAAATACATCATGAATATCCATAATGTGCTTGAAGCAGTGCTGAGAGGACCTCGTTTGTGGAGTGGGCTTCATACTCAACAAAAGGGTTATGGAAAAGAAATCATTGGCAGTCCTGGAGGTAGAAACCTGCCACCAGGTAGAGGCTGGCTCAGAGCTAATGTGGAAGAGGGTGATTGTTGGTTGCTCTTCTGCCAAACAGTGCTAAAAAAGCAGTGTGTGTGGGAGCACGTGCCAGCTGTCTAATATATTGTAGGGGCTAAGCTCCAAGTTAAGGTTTCCAGATGTTCATTATGAGTAGTGCCATTTAATTAGACCCCATTTTCCTCCAAGAAGTAGTTTAAGGATAAAGTCTTCGCCAGAGGAGACGCCTGATTTAATGAAAGTACTTCTCGAAGCACAGCTCCAATTAGTAGAAGACATTATTTAGGTTTATGTTTCCATTTACCTTCACGGCTGCTGGAGTGTCGCCTGAAGAGCGAGTGCCTGAGAACTCCCTAAATTATGCACATTAATTGATATTGGAGGGGGTTGGAGGTGAAAAGTGGCTCACAATGGAAGTGAGGAAGGAAGGAATGAAAAAGGGAAGAAGGAAGAAGAGGGAATGAGGAAAGTGGGGAGGGAAGAAGGAGGGAGGCAGGCAGGAAGGAAGGAAGGAAGGAAAAGAAAGGCAAGGGGAAAAGAGAGAAGAAAAGCAAGGGAAAAGGAAAGGAAAGGGGAAAGGAAAGAAGAGAAAAGAGAAAGGAAAGGGAAAAGGACTCTACTGCAGTTTCGATGGTCAGGTAGGAAAGGGCAGGGAAAGTGTTCTGACTGAGATCTGCAAGTGTCTGAGGGAACGTCCTCTTGACCTGAACTTGTGTTGAGGTGGGCTTGATGTGCAGGAATGGAAGCTGTGCTCTTGGTGGGTGTCCTCACACAGCCCGAGGGACATAACGATCCGTTATTGAACATCTGCACACTCGCCAATGGTTTCCAAGGGGTTATTAGCAGTTGAAGGATGCTCTTGTGTGTAAGACAAGAACAGTGAAGGGGAAAAGGAGCAATTATATTAAAATAATGAGCTATCTGCTAATTTTGATTTAATACCTTGCTGATAGCTTCACTGATAGCAGAAAGGCCATCAATGCAGCCTACTCTATTTGTTCTGTTTTTCCATCTCCTCTTACACTCAACTTACACAACTGCATACAGTATCATAAGTCTGGATTTCCTGGGGGGTTCATAGTACTTTTTTCATGGCCATTTTTTGATGTTTGCTTTCCCAGTGCTATTTCTTCTCTTTTCCACATACTATATTAAATACCAGTTGCAAGTTGGCTACTTTAGCTTTCATGGCATGTAGATTTGCAGCTGTGCATCCTCATGGCTGATGAGGAAGCAACTGAGGTAGTAACCATAGTAATCACGTCTAATGTATGTGATTTGTAGTGAGAAGGGTGGTGAATATGGAAAGCTAATAGCATTTTGAGGCTTTTATTCAACAACTTAGTGTGCCACACTTCTCAGAGCATGAAAGGAGCAGGGCCTGGTTTTTGCTATTAAAAATGTGATTAAAGCAGTTGGCAGAACTTTGTGCCATAGTGCACTACTTGGTTCCTTTTCAGGACATTGGAAACCCAGATGCTGAGGCCATGCTGCGCATTTCGCTGCCAAATACTGTTAGAGGAAGGTCATCGACCATTCCAAACACGTTAAAGCTTTCGGGTGTATGTGTACAGGGAGTCGCGTGTAAGCTGTGACAGCTGATTTGAAAGGTCTTCAGGCTATCCGGGGGAAAACTACAGTATATTGATGTTTAGATTTACAGACANTGGGTTCGAGCAGCACATCAGGCTGTGTGGAAGTAATAGCAAGCTTTTTACAACAAAACAGAGAATATTCTGGGCTAATGCAGCAGCTAAATGCTGGTCCCAGCAATGTGCTGGCCTTGGGGACAGAGATGTTATGTTAATGTTTCTGTTGAGCTGAATGCAAGACCACAGCAGCAAAGAAACTCATGTTCCAGCAACAGTCTCTGGCTTGATTTTGATATGCAATGAGGTAAATAAATCAAACATATTTCCAATGAAAAGAAAACAGGCCTTTTCCCAAGGGACTCTGACAAATCTGCACAGTGTTTAGAGCTCCGATTCAGCCAAGAATAAGAATTGCAAAGTGGATGTGGCAGAGCGCAGTGACTGAACACGATCGCTGGCAGAAGCAGGCAGCGGTGTTGTGCAGAGAGCAGCACAGGCGAAGGTGTCCTGTCACAGCATCCTTGGCAGCAGCTCTGGGACCAGCCTGAGTGCCAAGCAGCTAAGGGAAAACCCACTGACCTGGAGCATCTCCAGTGTCCCAGTGTGCTTCTCTGGAGTAGTGGGCATCATCGGATCCCAGAATCCCAGCCTGGTTTGTGTTGGAAGGGACCTTAAAGCTCCTCCAGCTCCAACCCCTGCCACGGGCAGGGACCCCTTCCACTGGAGCAGCTTGCTCCAAGCCCCTGTGTCCAACCTGGCCTTGAGCACTGCCAGGGATGGGGCAGCCACAGCTTCTCTGGGCCATCACCCTGGGCCAGCGCCTCAGCACCTGCAAACAGGGAACAGCTTCTGCCTCAGAGCTCAGCTCAGTCTGCCCTGTTCGGGCAGGTTCAAGCCATTCCCCTTGGCCTATATATATTAATATGTAAAGTGAAGGAGTTTAAATAAAAATCCCTCATTGGTGGCCTATGAATTATGGTGTCAGTTCATTAGAGTGCCCACCATGCTGCTCTCAGACTGGGACATATGGACCTCTACTGGGATTAGCAGAAGCATCCGAGCAAAGATGCCAGTGAATGTTTCTGTTCTCAGACACTGTGATTGCAGTGGAAAATGCTGGGCCTGATGATGAAATCCTCCTGCAGAGCTCCCTGTGGGTTCCAATTACATGGTGCCCATCACTCAGAGCTACAATTAATGTTTTGCTATTTTGGGGAAAATGAAACTAGGGGGTGGTTCATCAGGTGCGGTGCAGTCAAAATGCATTTGTTTGCAATTAGCCACAGATCTGGTTTTCTGCTCTGTTATAAGCTAATTATTGAAATACTGGCCACAAGTACAGGCAGGCATAGATTAAAGCTGCAGTAACCTGGGGTGCAGCAAATACTGTGTTGATGATTCTGAAACGTTCTGTCAGCCCTCACCTAGATTTTTTTTAAGGCAACTTAAATGTTGCAGGCTGATCCATGAGTCCAAAGCAGTTCTGGCATATCCTTGTCTCCTGGGTTCAGCAGGAGCCGTCATTTTTAATCCTTAGTATCTGGTGCAGGGCTGTGGTTTTG
>NDXB01004289.1:2326-37548 GCA_002631895.1 Agapornis roseicollis | reverse complement strand
TTAATTATAAAATTCTCTCCCCCCTCTTTTTTTTTTTTTTTTTTTTTGTTATTAGGAAGGTCTGTGAAAAGAATTTCAACAGCCTGATTTTTAATATTAAAATATTTTCAATAGCTAATGGCTGTGTGAGATTTCAGACCCACGGTTTAAATTTTGTTTGTACATTCATTTCAACTCGAAGTACAGTCTGTGCTATGATTTCTCATTCTTTTTGTCCTGAAAATATTTTGTTTCCTGCAGCTGTGAAGAAGTACCTCTCCCATGTGGTTTTTGGGTTCCACACTTTAACATGCCTGGGTAGAACAATATGGTCAGTGACCTCTAGGGTCTTAAACAAGAAAATTCCTCAAGGTCTTGCGGTGGTGTTCAGGGATAGCTACAGTAGGGGTGGGGGGGATGGGAAATCTGCCTGTTTAATCTAGTTGATATATCTGTTTTATTTAGACATTCAGTAACCAAAGTAGCCAAGTGCTGAAAAACAGCATGAAATAGAAACAAACCCAAATCCTTATTACCTGAAATGGGCTGGATTTGTTTCTTCACATCATTGTATTGTCTCTCTTTGTACGTCTTCTCTTTGCATTTGTTATTTTCCTGGTTTTGCCAAGTTAGCATGGATGATGTGAAAGGCTGTCTTTACACAGGGCCAGTGTAAAGTGAAAATTATCAACCTAGAGCATGCTCTGATATCGAGTAAAGTTTTTGACAGCTGCACAGTAAGTACATGTCATCTTCAGCATTTTGTAGCTATGTCAAAGGCCTGAGCCCAGATAGAAGATACAGTAAGTATGTATTGTAAAAACACACAACCTCTGTTTAAAAAAGCTTACGTTTAAATTAAATCTTGTTTAAAAACCCTCACTATTTGTGAAAAAAAAAACCCAAACCAAAAAACCAAACGACCTTTTGAATCTAAGGAATCTAAGTAAGTACAGAAGCAAACAAATACTTTTACAGTCTTTCTATACATGAACAATTATGGCAAAGGCCATACCTACTCTGGTGTATCCAGGAGTGCTTCAGAGGTCTGCTGTGATATTGCTCCAGCTCCATATTCAAGTGAAGATGTAGGTAGCACTATTCTCTGTTTGGATTGCAGCTGAAAGGTATGGGCCCAACAGAGCAAGAGAGTATTTTGGCCATGTTCCCAGACCGAGCAGCTGTGAGAGCTGCACCATGGCATGTATAAGGGTATGTATTCTCCATTAAGTACACATACAGCCAGAAAGACAAAGTAATATACCTTATGACATAAGAAGAAACAGCTAAGAGAAAAAGAAACTTACTTTACCTCTTCTGAGTCTTTATATGGTCCTCAGAAGCAGGACCTTATTTCTATATGATTCATGAAGGACAAAAATAATTTCCACATATGTGATTAGCTGCAATAATAGAGAAGCTGAAAATCATGTTAGGGACTTGAGAGGTCACTTTGACTTCAGTTTATTGAGGCTGTTGTGATGAAAGATCAGGCTTTTATACTGGATATGCAAAGAGCAGAGGGTGTAGAGAATAAACATGCACTAGGCTCAGACAATTAACACAGAACAGACTGTAGGGGGGCTAGCTAAATAAACTGCAACACAGGTATGCTCCTGTTTACATAGATAGTGTTCTTGCTCAGTCAGAATCAAGTGTCTGGGAAGATAATTTGACTAGTCAGTCAATAGAAGAAAAAAAACAATCAGGGCTTACTATTGAGGTAGACTGTCCTTTTATTTTCTGGGTCAATATGCTATTGAGAGATGTTTTCAGGCTCGGTTATTGTTCTGTTCTGTGTATGTGAAGCTCAGGAAAATCCCATTCTGAAATATTGAAAGCACTCCTTTTTCTTCTCCTACCCACAAGCCCAGGCATAGCAAGCTACTGTGGGATAATGCAGCTGATTTATTTGAGAAAAGATGAAATCTGGAAATCTGACTAGGAACCATGCATGGGACTAGAAGGTAAGCAATTATTAGTTTGGGTATGAAGACATTCCATTAGTCAGGGTTGTGCAGCTACTTGACTTCATAGAATCATAGAGTAGTTTGCTTTGGAAGGGACCTTCAAAGAAAAGCCTGTGAATAGACTAATTCTCTATCCTGTGATCAGTGTGAACATTTAGTTGTGTTCTGAATTAAGCCTCCTTCCTGAATGGCTTTATAATTACTACAGAGTAATAATACTGTACAAACCACTGTTTAAGCTGTTGCCAGAATCTAATCTATCTTGAAGTCAGTAAGGACCTTCTTCTGTCTAAACAGGCACCACTGCAACCATTTTGTGTAAAGTGACCCAGCCTTTTTTGCCACAGGGATCCAAACACACCCCAGCTATTTTTTTCTGTAACGTACAAGAGAATATTAACAGCAGAGTTACAGGTCCATAGAAAATGCACAGTGAGCTACTGAGATCCATGTCAGGCCATTCTGATTGCCTTTCCACTGTATCTCACAGCGTTGCACCAATATTTGGTGTCCTGAAATGATGCTTTGTAATCAGAGTACAACTGTGACTATGGAATGCTAACTTGTGACTATTTTAGGTGACTTCTTGCAATAAATGGCAAAACAGTCTTCAGGCTTCTCAGCCTATGGAATGCTGGTATTATCTATTACATTACTGACAATACTGAAAAGATCTAGTTGTGCTTAAGAGAACATTGTAGGTTGTCTAGTGTCTGCTCTTCAGAACTGTAAGAAAAGGAAAATTGCTGAAGGTTACGGGTTCTCCAGCAACTTTTCCTCACCTGGGAATAATCTGTTGTTTTTTTAGAGTATAAACAATCCTATTCATGTTAAAATAATTGTTCAAGACATTTTCTTATGCTTGGATATTCAGTGTAAGTGCTGAGACTTGCAACTTGGCTAGCGGCTGCAGCAAACAAAACATCCTGTCAAAGTGCCTGGCACTCTGTGTTCCTGCATGATTGGCAGGAAACAGTGTGTTTGAGGAAAGGGAAGATGGACATTAAAAAACCTATAAACTTGTTTTCCCAAAACAATAGTATAATACAAAACCAAGGGAGCCTTTTATTAAAATATTTGATGTTAGATGAATGTGTTCTATGGGCAAGTGGGGGAAGGACAGGGAGGAGGTATGATTTCTTAATACGCAAGTAGGGCTTAATACAACTTAATACAATGACATTACACACATATTTGTGCATCAGCCACACTTCAGTATGCGCAGAAGTGAAACCATCATCTGTATGTGCCCAGCCCTTTGGGGTTCATTTCTAGTACACTGTGTTGGCATTACTTGCTCCGTTAGTTTGATCTGATGACATCTGTCTTTAGTATCACTGGGCAATGCAGATGTCCTTCTGCTTATTTGGTCTGTTACAGCTCAAACCACAAGGCAAACCAGGTGTTTTTGTCCCACTAGTGCCATCCTAGTGTTGTGCAGAAGGTTGGCTTTAATCTTTGTGAGGCATTGTATGCAAGTCCAGCTGGCCAAAGCTGCAGTGTGGGTGTGCTGAACAAGCAAGTTTCCCAGATGCTTGGGCAACATCTCCTCCCCAGTCACTCTTCAAAACTCTTAGTGCTGTGCAGAGTCCTGGAAACAACTATGATAGAGGAAAACAAGGGAAATCTTTACGTGTCTGCAGTCTTCCAACCTGAAAGTTTTCTAGATGTGTCTGAGGCCTTCCTCCTGAAAAGCACTCTGAAGCAATACATGAGTTTTAAACTCTATTCAGGTAGCCAGACAACTAATTCAGCTATCTACACAGCAGCCAAGGAGGTCAGGCATATCGAAAGGGCATTGCTGAATCACGCTGTATTAGAAAGACAGTAAAAACTGGGAACTAGAATTTGCCTTTTATCTTTTTTCTTCCCAGTAGGTATATCTGGAAATAGACCTGCTTGTCTGTGACACCCAAAGCATCTTCTGAAACCACTGAGGTCTTAAAAGACCAGCTTGGTCTTAAAAGAGGATGCAAAACATCCAAATGATGAACAAGTGGTGGTGAAGGCACAAATCAGCTATCTTTTCTCTGAAGGAGTTGGGAAAATCTGCGGAACTTGGTTTTCTGTTTTGTTTTACCCTGAATTCACTGACGTTTGGTTGGATAAAAGAAATAAGAATGGTATGATTTCTAGATCTGATTGCTACAAATATACAGATTAAGAAATTGAAAGAAGTTTTCAGTAACCTTAGGATTAGAAGTAAGATACCAGTATATTTTTTATTTGTTCAGTTGCAAAACAGTTTCTGCTACTGTGAAAGCTTCTTGAACTAAAAGATATTTATAATGTCATCATTGTGTTGGTGTGCAATACAACCTGGCACATACGTATCAGCAGTTGCCTAATATCAATTGTGTTTCCAGCAAGGAGCATACAATTTTAGCAGCAAATTCAATAACAATGAGAAAGTTGAGTTTCTGTTTATTGGTCAAAAATAAGAACATTTGTGTTGCCTTACAGTGATATACCAAATGCAAAGAACTTGTGCTAATGTGGATCTGTGCTGGTTTTGGCTGGAGTTAATTTTTGTCTCACTAGCTAGTACTGGGCTATGTTTTGAGTGTCATGTTCAGCACATAAAACTAGAGAGAAGAATAAAGAAGGGGAAAGATGTTCAGAGTGATGGAGTTTGTCTTCCCAAGTAACCTTTAACACATTATGGAGCCTTGTTTTCCTGAAGGTGGCTGAATACCTGCTTGACCATGGGAAGTGGTGAATGAATGCCTTGTTTTGCTTTGCTTGTGTGCACAACTTTTGCTTTCCCTCTTAAACTGTCTTTATTTCAACCCACAAGTTTTTACTCTGCTGATGCTCCCAATCCACTGAAGGGGGAGACTGAGAGGCTGTGCTGTGCTTAGTTGCCAGCTGGGGTTAAACCACAACAGTCCTTTTTTGGTGCCCACTGTGAGCCCTGAAGTGTTTGAGATAACAACAGATTTGTTTAGAATGTGCTAGATCGAATTTATAACTGTTATTGCTGTTTAGCTATTAATTGGCAGACTCCTGTGCTTGCCGTAGGGCTTGCTTGCCTTACTGGAAATTAGAGTCTTGTGCTCATTAGTGACTGCTTTTTGCTTTTGCTTCTTGTGGTACTGCTGTACTGCTTATCGTCTTATTCTTCTCTGCCTGAGAACATTCTGATAACAGCAATGGCCATGTGCCTGGGCTGGCAGATGGCCAGGGCTTCACTGCTGTTTCTGTGCTGCTGTACAGCACAGGCTGGAATTCCAGTGTGAACTTGAGTTGAAGGGACTGTGACCTGTGGATGGATCCATGTGGGAGCAGAATGCCCTGAAGCATCTGCAGCTGTGGATAAGCCCATACAGAGCAGATACATCTTGAAGCATCCGTGACCTTGATCGCATCTGTGCTGCAGCAGATATACCTTTGCAGGGATTATAGCCCCAGGATAACTGCATGATGGACAAGGTATACTTCAAAGCATCTGTGGCTGTGGATAAATCCGTGCTGGAGCTGGTACACCTTGAAGCATTCAGTGTCTGTGCATGACACCAGATGTCATGAGGTCATGCTGGAGCACCTCAAAGTGGGTGACCATGGATAAGACCATGACAGGGCAGGAACACCCTGGTACCTGTACAGCTGAGGTCTTACTCACTTACCTGTGAGTAAGATTGTGCTGCAGCAGGTGCATCTCTGAAGGCATTGTGGCCCATGGAGAGGGCTATGCTGGAACAGGTACACTTCAAATTGACTGTGGCTGTGGATAAGTCTATGCTGCGGTATACCCCTGAGGAGACTGTGGATCATAGGTAGGGCTTCACTTAGAGCAGGTACACACCTAAGCCTGTGGGTATGTCCAAGACAGAGAAGGGGCAAGGGGAGGAGTTCATTGTAATGTTAAACCCAGTGTTCTGGTACAA
This sequence comes from Agapornis roseicollis, assembly GCA_002631895.1. Taxonomy (NCBI): domain Eukaryota; kingdom Metazoa; phylum Chordata; class Aves; order Psittaciformes; family Psittacidae; genus Agapornis; species Agapornis roseicollis. The sequence goes on along the minus strand of NDXB01004289.1, from coordinate 31,712 downwards.
AGAGACCAGGGGTAGAGATTATAAAAGAAATATATTTAAATTGTTGTAAAATGGGATTTGAGTTGCATGTTGTAGGAATTATTACAGAAGGATCCACCTGAAACATTGGAGGACAAGCCTTAGAAGAAGTAGTGCAAGTGCAGCAGTGATCTGACCTGAGCTAGCTTTGGTGCCCAGTAACTCCATGAAACACACCATCTCTCCTGTCCTGAGTCACCACTGTAATAGATGGACCAATTGAGTGGAAATTTGTGGACACTTAAGGACATTTTACATGACCCTTAGACTAGGGTTTGTTTGTTTGTTTGTTTGGTTTTTATTATTATTATACTATTTTTCATATAATACCAAAGAGGTGAAAGGGGGTTGGTGGTTAATAAGAGGATATTAGATAGTGTGAGACCTGATCAGTGGATAAAGAACTGGTTGGATGGCCACACCCAAAGAGTTGTGGTCAATGGCTCAGTGTCCGGTTGGAGGCCAGTAACAAGTGGTGTCCCTTGGAGATAGGTGTTGGGATCAGTCTTGTTCAACATCTTTGTCGCTGACATGGACAGTGGGATTGAGTGCGCCCTCTGCAGGTTTGCTGATGACAGCAAGCTGTGTGTTTGGGTGGATACGCTGGAGGGAAGGAATGCCACACAGAGGGACCTTGACACGCTTGTGAGGTGGGCTGATGCCAACCTCATGAAGTTTAACCATGCCAAGTGCAAGGTCCTACAGCTGGGTGGGAGCAATCCTGGGCACAGCTCCAGGTTGGGCAGAGAAGAGATTGAGAGCAGCCCTGCGGAGAAGGACTTGGAGGTGGTGGTCGGTGAGAAAATGAACATGAGCCGGCTTCAGTGTGTGCTTGCAGCCCAGAAAGCCAACTGTACCCTGGGCTGCATCAAAAGAAGCGTGACCAGCAGCAGGTGGAAGGAGGTGATCCTGCCCCTCTGCTCTCGTGAGACCTCACCTGGAGTATTGTGTGCGGTTCTGGTGTCCTCAGCATAAAAAGGACATATGAAGACAGGCTGAGAGAGTTGGGGCTGTTCAGCCTGGAGAAGAGAAGGCTGCATGGAGACCTCCTGGCAGCCTTCCAGTATCTGATGGGGGCCTATAGGGATGCTGGGGAGGGACTCTTCATTAGGGACTGTAATGACAGGACAAGGGGTAATGGGTTCAAACTTAAACAGAAGAGGTTTAGATTGGATATAAGGAAGAAATTCTTACCTGTTAGGGTGGTGAGGCACTGGAATGGGTTTCCCAGGGAGCTAGTGAGTGCTCCATCCCTGGCAGTGTTCAAGGTCAAGATGGGTGAAGCCTTGGGTGACATGGTTTAATGTGAGGTGTCCCTGCTTACGGCAGGGGTGTTGGAACTAGATGATCTTGGGGTTCTTTCCAACCCTAACTATTCTATGATTCTATGATCATGACGTAAATGGTATGGAATAAGGGGTGGAGAATGTGCTGGTTTTGGCTGTGATAGTTATTTTTCTTCACAGAAGCTAGTATGGGGCTATGTTTTAGATTTGTGTTGGAAACAGAGTTGGTAACACAGGGGTGTTTCAGTTGTTGTTGAGCAGTGCTTATGCAGTCAAAGCCTTTTCTGCCTTTTACACCACCCCACCTGTGAGCAGTGCCAACAATGAGTTGGGAGGGGACACAGCTGGGACAGCTGATGCCAACTGACCAAAGGGATATACCAGTGTCATGTTCAGTATGTAAACCTGGACAAAAGAGTAGTAAGGAGGACAATGTTCAGAGTGATGACGTATATCTTTCCAAGAAATCATTCCATGTGATGGAGTCCTGCTTTCTAGGAGATGGCTGAATACCTGTCTACCCATGGGAGGTGGTGAATGAATTCCTTGGTTTTCTTTGCTTGCATGTGCAGTTTTTGCTTTTCCCATTGAACTGTCTTTATCTCACACCACAAGATTTCTCATTGTTTTATTTTTCTGATTCTCCCATCCCACTGAATTGAGAGTGAAAAACTGTGCATCGGAACTGTGTTGGTGCCAGACGACAGTCATGACAAGAATGATAAAATCCCAAGAGGAAGAAAGGATGGTGCCATTTTTATTCTGAAATGTTGACATAGTAGTCCTTCCTTTAGCATTGTTATTCCTTTTTACTGCAAGTGGCTAGTCAGTGTTTGGACAAGGATGACATACTGTAGACACAGCTGTAAGACTAGTTGTGCTCTCTGCAGCCCACCACAAAGGTGTGGGCAGGTATGGCACACTGTTGAGCATAACATCGAGCTACTCTCAGTCCACACTGGTAATGTCACAGCAGCTTGTGCAATGCTTGCCAAGCTTGCTATCTAGAGGAATAACTGGCAGTAGAACAGCTGTAGAACTCATTTGGTTAGGGCTGGCTAAAGCTTCTTTACATCATGCTGTATATCCTCAGATTTAGTTTTTTGCTCCAGATTAAAGCTTATGAATGTTTTTAATTAGCTTATTACAAAAACTTGTTTCTGAATTTACAGCCTTTTGATTCATTTTGATCAAATACAGGCTTCCTATGAACATTTTCCTGTCTTAATTTAGTCAAATATAGTCAAGAGGTTCTCCTGTTGGTAAACTTACTAGTTGGCATATATGCTAAGTGATAACAAAAACATGGAAGATATTGTCTTTGAAATTGGAACAAATATCAATGGGGGAAACTACATGTAGTCATTGGTCATAGTGAAGAGATTTCTTTGTGAGTGGCATTTAATTTAATGACTTCACTAAAGGGTGGGGTCAACTCCATCAATTTTCAGTGAGCTGAAAGGATCATTACATTTCTAACAGCCAGGACTTGATCCTGCAAACCTTACTCACCAGTATGAAAAATATTTTAAGGCCATGCCATTGCTATGTATCAAATAAAGAAGTAAGGTCCAAAATACACATTTCTTTTTCAACTCCTTTTTCTTCACCTTTACCATCAGAATATTTCTGAAGATGATGAAGGGATTCTCATTAGCTCTGACACACAAAACAATCTTTGTTTTTTACTGTCTTATGCTTGAAGTAAAATGTACAACAATAACAATAATAATGGCATAAAATGTAAAAATTACTGGATAAAAATATTATTAGTTATGCAGCACTGTATGACAAAGCAATTATGTGAAGGTGACATGACTAAATACTTATACACTGAAACCACAGAACTAGAACACTCCAATATCTTGCCATGTTGTCTTTTTGCTAGAACCCACTCATCCATTTACTGCTTAAATGCAGGGACAAAGTAAAATTCAAAACCTGTGCATGAAGAGTCTTGCTGAATGCCCTTCTAATATTCTGCTTGTGCAAGAGCTGGCAGCCAGGCAGCACAGGGTGATTGTAGGTCTGTAAGTCAGTGATCCTGAGGAAACAATCTCACCTGCATGGTTCTATTTCTGTCCTGGAATGAAAATTAAAGTCTGGTTAAGTTATGTATGGAAAAAAACAAATCAACAATTATTATACTTTCTTGAGTCTAAAAGCATTTAAAAGGCATTTTCATCTAAAAGGAGACAGAAACTTTTTGTGCTTTACTGAGAACAAACATCTCCAAGAATAGGAGTTTGTCATGCCAGCTGTAACACTCAGTGTTAGGAAAGAAGGTAATAGGAAAGAAAGAGAAGGGAAGGAAGACAAGAAAAGAGGAATGAAGATACGATATAAGGGAGGACAGTGGAATTTGGTCAGGACATACAGATCAGTACTGTAGGTAAAAAGTCCTCTGGAGTCTTAAATGGCAAATAGAGTTTTGCATTTTGTACTCAAGATGAGAGACAGAAATTATTATTTATCTCTGGGAATCAACATATGATGTAACAAGACATACTGCAGGTTATGCACTGTCTTATAAAGTGGTTTCTTGTGTAAGATCAGTACAGCAAAGATGCTTGTTAACTGAGACTGCATTTTGTTAGCATTATTTTATGGCAAATACTTCCTTTACAAATTGATAAAAAGGCTGATTTACTTATAGAGTTTAATTCTACCTCGATTAGTGATCACTTCATCACCTGAAATGCTAGAGCAGGGGGAATTAGAAAAGAAGGAACCAGTTTCCTATTTGTCTCTAAAATAAAAGGCTTTGGACACCTGGCACCCTATAAATACTGTGACACTGTGTGACTGCAAACACAGGCACAATGCAGTGCTTATTCTCAGTTGGAATCCATCTGTACACTACAGTAGTAAGACAAAAGAGGATTGTTAGCACTTAAAGGCACCTTGACGCAGTCATACCACTTGACTGTTTTATTAATTGCCCCATCTGTTAAGTGAGAACTTTCTGACGTGGGTTGGTACATGCTCTTAAACCCCTTGGTCTGCTTCCTATTGGTTCCACATGTGTTTGTATTTGTTCTCAGTAGGCAGAGATTCCAGAGAGAAAATGAACCGCTGCAGATCGATTGCTGTATCAGTCATGCAGAAGACATGGTAAAACATGCCACTTCAGTCTGGTTTGCTTTTAACCCTTTGAACACAGAAAAGGGGGGAGGGTACAGAGGGAAGGGAATGGAGGAGTGGGAAGAAGGGAGGGAGAGAAGAAACAGTTAGCTGCCAGAGCTACTACTGTGAGAAATAGGATTGGTATCACCACTTCTGAATTACTCATCTCATTAGGGGCTCTCTGCCTTCTAATAATTCCTTGCAAATCACATTTCTACTGCTGTCTGTCTTAGAGTTATGTACTTTAGTATAGCCGAGCCAGACAGTATTAGGATGATGTGGAAGATTACACTGCTGTGCTGTGTATTCCTGCCCATTCTGCACTGCCTAGGTAATTACCTGACAAAATTACAGTGACAATAGAGTGACTGAGGCACAGAGTGACAAAAAGCAGAGCATTTGAAGGTAAGGCCATGATCCATACAAAAGCATAAGTGTTTGCAGAAGGTGTAGCCCTGCTTACCTGAGTTTTCAGTTGGCATTTATGGTATTGCTTGGAATTATATTCTAAAACATGATTTTAAAAGGCATTAAGGGAGAACTTACAGTTTGATGATGTGGGGAGTAATATGAAGCATTTCAATTTATTGGGAAAGTGGAATCAAAATCAAAAGACCAACTTTATCTGAACTCACAGGCAGAAAAGCAGTATTCTTAGTTGAAAACGATTGTCAGTGTTGTACTTGGGCAGGACTCTAAAAACCTGGTGACAAATTTCTGAAATTTGAAGGTCACTTCTGTGAATTGCACATGTGAATTCATATGTTAATGCTTGAGGAAGGCAAGTAGGAACTCCAAATCCAAGACAGCATAAAAATCTTCTCCTGTTGTGCTGCTACAGTTGTGTTGACTGAAGCCCTAGTAAAGGCTAGATTACATATGAAGGCCCACATAATCCAGTCATTTGTCATAGAATCATAGAATTATTTAGGATAGAAAAGACCCTTAAGATCATTACGTCCAACTGAAAACCTGACACTGCCAAGTCCACTACTAAACTATGTCCCTAAGCACCATGTCTACATGTCTTTCAAACACCTCCAGGGATGGTGACTCAACCATTTCCCTGGGCAGCCTGATGCAGTGCTTGACAACTCTTTTGGTGAAAGCATTTTTCCTAATATCCAACTTAAACCTCTCATGACACAAATTGCGTCCATTTCCTCTTGTCCCATCACTTGCTGCTTGGAAGAAGAGATTGACATCCAACCCACTAGAAGCTTCTTAGTGCTGTTGCTAAGGTTTCTCCCCAGGCTCTTTCTCTCCAGGCTAAACAACCCCAGTTCCCTCAGACATTGGTTATAAGACTTGCTCTCTAGACCTTTCAACAGCTTTGTTGCCCTTCTTTGCATGCACTCCAGAACCTCAACATGTTTCTTGTTATGAGGGACCCAAATGTCAACACGTTATTTGAAGTACAGCCTCACTAGTGCCTAGTACAGGGGGATGATCACTGCCCAGGCCCTGCTGACCACACTATTTCTGATACAGAACAGGATGCTGTTGGTCTCCTTGGCCGCCTGGACATAAGCTGGATCATGCTCAGGCATATCTTGACCAGCACCCCGAGGTCCTTTTAGACTGGGCAGTTTTCCAGTCACTCTTCCCCAAGCCCGAAGTGTTGTATGGGATTGTTGTGGCCCAGGTGCAGGACCCGACACTTTGTCTTGTTAAACCTCACACAATTGGCCTTGGTTCATTGATCCAACCTGCCCAGATCCCTCTGCAGAGGCTTCCTGCCCTTCAGCAGACCAACACTCCCACCCAGCTTGGTGTCACCTGCAAACTTACTCAAGATGCACTTGATCCAGTTCATTTTCCAGATATGTGCATGTCCAGATCATTGATAAAGATATTAAACAGAATTGGACACAACACTGTGCCCTGAAAAACACAATTTGGGACTGCCTGCCAACTGGATTCATCTCCATTCACCACAACCCTTTGAGTCTGGCTATCCAGCCAGATTTTACCCAGTGAAGAGTACTCCTATCCAAACCACAGCCAGCCAGTTTCTCCAGGCAAATGCTGTGGGAAATGGTGTCAAACACTTTACTAAATTTAGGTAAATCGTACCATTTTTGTACCAATTACCAACAATTTTTCAATGATTTTCAACAATTATAGTTGAAAACTAACACAAAGGATGAATACATGAGTCTTTCTGGCCTTTAGTGTTGACCAAGATTGTGCAAGTAAAAAGGAGGGAGCTTGTAATTCATGGGACTGTTTCTCCATGCAGTCTCTGATCTTTCTAAAGTCAAGAATAGGGAGTAGGCTGATATATATGGCGATATATTTCTCAGCAAGGTGGTTTCCTTGTACTGATTTAACTGAAAGTGCCAATAACAGTGCAGCCACTGGGTATCTGTTTAATTACACAGTATATTAGCTGGATAACGCTGACCTTCTGAAAAAGTTGAACTGATGGAAGTAAGTGGAGTTAGGTACTGAAAAGCATACGTTCTGGCAGCACTTGCTTCAAATTATCTGCTTGTCCCAGACTCTTCTGAGCTCCCTTCAGTCAAGCTGATGATTGTGCTGGTTATGACTGTTAGGTAAGTTGCCAGATAGCATGAAATGTAAATCCTTGTAACAAAGACCAAGGTTATGGAAGTTGTAAGGAGAGAGACTGTGTTATATGGGACTCCTGTATATGTAAGGAATATCCCTTTGATCAATTTTGGTCAGTTTTTCCAGATGTAATCCCACCCAGCTTCTTGACCACACCCAGCCTACTCACACTTCTTCATTCCTTCCCATCAGAAAGGTTTGTACACATGTAAAATACCCTTCAGGCCTTCTTTGTGTCTTAGATGAATACTCCCAACTCTCTTAGCTTCTCCTCATACAAGGGACTCTCTAGTTCATTGACCATCTTGGTGGCCTTTTGCTGCACTTGATCTATTATGCCCACGTCCCTCCGGTACTCGAGAGCCCAGAACTAGACACAGTACCCCAGATTTGCTTCACAAGGGCTGAGGGGAGAAAAAGGATCTCCTCTCTTGGCCTGCTGACAATGCTGTTGTAAGGGACTGTTGTAGGGGACTGTTGGCTGCCTGTGTTGCAGGAGCATATTGCTGCCTCATAGTCAACTTGCTGTTCTCCAGGATTCCCCAGTGTGTCCTCTCCAGCCTCCCAGTGCCCAGTGTGTGCCTGGAGTTGTTCCTCCCCATGTGCAGAACATTACATTTCCCTTTGTTCTGTTGTATGAAGTTCTTGTCTGCCTGTTTCTCCAGTGTGTCCATGTTCCTCAGGATCACAGCAGAACCTTATGATGAATGAACCTCTCCTCATCTGTAAACTTATTAAAGATGCAGTCTGTCCATTCATCCAGGTCATAAACAAAGATGTTAAAGAGTACTGGTCTTCCTTGACTCCTGGGGCACACAATTGGTTAGTGGCCTCCAACTGGGCTTCGTACAACTCATCAAAATCCTCTTGGACTGGCCATGTAGCTGGCTTTCAACCTTACTATCCACTTATCTAGCCCAAGCCTCAACAACATGTCTATGAGTATGTTAAGAGAAAGATAACACTGTCAAAAACCTCACTAGATGTAATTTACTTCTGCTGTCTCCTCATCCACTGTGCCAGTCACTTCATTGCAGAAGGTTGCTGGGAATTTGATTTCTTGAATCCATGCTTGCTACTCTAATTGACCTTTTCATCATGTGTTCAGAAATATTTTTCAGGATTATTCACTCTATCTTCTAGGGATTCCAATTCCTAGGGATTGAAGTGAGGCTTTACCAACATGTTGTTCCCTAGACCCAACTTGTTATCTTTCTTGAAGAAAAGAGCAATATTTGTTGTCTGTCAGCCAGCAGGAGTCTGCCCTGGTCATCACAACCTTTCCAAGATAACTGACAGTGGCCTTGCAATGACATGGGCTAGGTTTCTCATCACTCCTGACTACATCCTACCAGGACCCTGGGACATGTATAGGTTCAGTTTGTTTAAGTACTCCCTAACCTGATCCTCCTCTACCAAGGGTGCAACTACCTCCCCTTGTGCTTTCCAGCAGTCTAAGGCACCTGGAGACTGAGGCCTGTGGTTGTTGAAGATTAATCTCACCAGTAAACACTGAGGTGAAGGACGTGTTAAGAACCAGTGCCTTTTCCATGTTCATTGCCATCAATCAGCTCCCCCACCCCATTTAGCAGCTGGACTACATTTTCCCCAGGCTTCCTTTTACTACTGAAGTTCCTTAGGAAACCTTTCTTGCTGCCCTTCAATTCAGAACTTCAGACTGTTTTTAAAGCTATCTGAGAGACAATCAGTACTATCTTTTCTTATAAAACCTCTAATTAGAGATAAAGGGAAAGTGTAATGATACTGTATAAGAAGAGACTACTTTAGGGATGGATAGAATCTATTTTAATGCAAGTTTTAGATTAAATTTTAGCTTTATCAGGCTCAGAATGGCTCTAACAAATGCATCAAAGCTTTAGTCTCACAGTTTATGATGGCAACAGACCATCTATATAGACAGAATTATACGACTGTCTTTAGATGGCTGATGATGTTCCAGTCGTATTTTTCTGTTTAAAAAAATATACATTTGTTGAAAAATCGCAGGGTTAGTCAAGCATGAACGTTTCCAGGTATGCATGAAAGGTATGTAAGTTGACCCACTGTTCTGGGGCCTCCTGGCAGAAGACCATATGTTCATCTTTCTCACAGTGGACTGTAGTAAGGAGATGTGGCAATTTGCTAGCTTTGGAGCTTTGAGTCAGATTACTATTCTAACATGATTATTTTGCATGTGTTGAAATTTTTTGGCTTGTTAACACATGCCTTAATGACTCAAGGGAGGTTCCACTGAAATTGGTTCTTGCTCAATGCTCCTTTCTATAGATGCTCAATTTTAAGTGCAAACCATCTTAGTGTATAGTGTTCACTTAGAGGTATTGAAAGGCTGCAATCTTTAGGTTTTTTGCCTTCTTCTAACTAAAATGTCACATGGCAAAGGGTCGTGAGCACTGAATCACATTTAGAAGTGTAACTACTATTGATATTCTGCTTTTATTTTTCAGGCCCGGAAAGAACATTTACCAAAATGCTAATTTTTAATTTACCAGTGTCTTCTAATGATTCTTATTTTTTATTTATTTATTTATTTATTTATTTATTTATTTTAGTTATTACTGTAAAACTGGGTTTATTATTAATGAAAATTTAGACAGAAGGATTTGTTCTGTTCTGTTGCTGACGGGGTAGAATAAAAACACAAATACATTTAGCACTACAAACCTACAAAGCAAGCTTCATCCCAGCTCAGTTAAGAACAGCACACTATCCTGGAAAAGAGAGTCTTTTCACAAACAGAGGTAGTAAATACATTCACACGTGTAATATGTTGTATGATAGTAAGACCTAATAAGTCTTCATTGATAAATTTTGGGAAGTCACAAAAGGTACCTGATGGAGAGACAGGAGTGTATTTCTCCCATGTCCTGTTGTTCCATGCTTTGCCACTGAGGCTTCATTCCATGAAAACAACGTTACAGGCACGCTGTAGGGGATTATAAAATTCTTTAATAAAGCCTTTATATCTAGCAAAATAGTTTTTGCATAATCACTAATTTGACAGAACGTTTTAAATTTATTTATAATTAAGAGGTAATGCCCATGGACTAGAATATTGTCGTAGGTTAATGGTCTCCTGCTGGTTCATGAATGTAGAAGCATTTATTTTCCAAGCAGCAGGTGCTGATGCTCTGGCAGTGTTCTATTAGAACATTTTTTTTGATTATATAAAATGACTAGTGCAGATTTAAACATTTTATCTGTTGGTTGCTGGTGCATTGGCATGAAAGATAGCATGCCATGCTTGACATACTGCACTTCTACAGAGTGAAAGATCTCTCTAGGTCCTATATTAATTACTGACTTTGAACAGACTTTGTTGTTTGGGCTATCTGAAGAGTACTTGCTTGGATGTTTCTATTCTCTTCTTCTATTCATTTCTCAAAAAAAAACAAACCACCAAAAATCCAAGAAAAAATTAAACTTCTAGCAATTTGTAAACATTTCCATAAAGTAGTTTAGGCTTTTTTTGGAAAGTATTGGGGAACAGGAAAATAAAACAAGTACATCCCCTATAAAGCAAACAACGATAAATAAAACTATATGTTGCTGTCATTGCTTGAGGGGAAACATGGTTTCAACAGCTTATGTACAGCTTCGGTCATACTTTAAATCTTGCCTTCATTATGATTTCCAAAAGTGATCAGTGCCAATTTGGTAGGAACCAAGCCAGAGAACTGGTCTGTGCACTCTTTTCTTTTTTCATGTGTTCCTGCTAGGGACTCAAGCATGGAAAATAAGTGGTGAAGATGAAATGTTGGTTTATGCAATGTAAATCTGATAGGTGAATGTATCTTCTAATACAGGATATATCACTGACTCCTGTTATCATGAGCAGTGAATTGCTCTCTCTTCCTGTCTGTAGTGTACTTGTAGATGATTAACATTTGTACAAGGATTCGAGATGCAAGAAAAACTATCATTAGTAAAAGTTTTTTGGGGATATGTTAGTAAAAAGGGAATGGTAACAGTTGTGGGAGAAGGAAGTTCTAGAAGGCTGGGTGCTGAACAAGGAAACAGGTTGTCTCAGAAGACACCTTTTGAGAAAAATGCCATAAATATTCTTTTTAATCTCCCAAAACAGGAACTCCCAGTAAATGGCAGTACTGTGAACAATACAACCTGAAAAGGCAAGTGATGCTTATGAAATCTCAGAATTAATGGGCTATTGTATACTTTTTTAATGTTGATACTGTTGAAAATGTTGCAAAACTCCTTTCAGTGATTAAAGGGTTAACCTATAGCAGCTGGGTATACTGTCAGTTCTGAAACACGTTTCTTCCTCGTCACACTCACTCACTCCTTTGAAAGGTATTTTTTGAGCAGCAGCATAAATTCTTTATCAAACTGTAGGCAATAGGCTATTTCCGTTGTTGAACACTCTAATCAGCCTGCACTAAATTAATTTAAAAAATATTCAGTTTCTTTACTAGGAGAGGGAAAGAGTGTATAAGAAAACAGGAAATGATCTTTACACATCAGTCTCTCCCAGGGAATAATTGAATACCAAGACTGCTGACCAGGCTGCAGCTATAATGAGCTTTTATTAACTTTTCCACCAGTGTTCCCATTCTTTGTCTACTAAGATCCCCTCCCTTCTTAGTATGGCAGCACTCCCAGGTGGATGACAGTGCAGTAAAGAGTGTTTTCTGCTCAGCTAATAAATGTGAAAGTAAGAAAATGTTTTCTCTGAAACTTAGCAGCATTGTCTGGAAATATACCCTTTGTACACAGTATGTCCAAATGTCTGGGAACAATGTGGAACTTGGGTTCACATCACTCAAATTTTAAGAATATATTAAAGCCCAGGATGGAGCTGGGCCATTAATATGCGATCACACTTTTAGATCATGATTAGAGGTGGTGTAATACTATTGGTGTTGGGTAACTGCATCTGTCTCAAAATATTATGGGACTAATGGCTTCACGAGTTCTTATGTCATTGTTACTCTGGTACATTAGGATTGCTAAAGAGCTGTTTCAGGTTTAAGTTAGCAGAAGCAGGAACATGAACATTCCTGAACTCAGGCCTCTGATAAGACAAAAACATTGTCTTCCTTCTCTACCTGAATTCCCAAGGAAAGTAACCCCACAGCTTTTTATGATGAGAATGGTTGAAGTACGGAGATGAATTCAGGAGAGGGCTGAGGAAGAGCCGATTCGTTCCTGAAAACATAATGGAGCTTATTGAAGAGTTATTCCAGTTTAAGATAGCTCATGTTTTGTACTGTGGATTGTAGAGAAAAATCATTGCAAAGAAATATCCTAGATATTATGTTGAATGTTCTCCTCATAATACCTCTCTAATAGGAGTGTGAAAGCTGCACATGAGGAAGGGTATGAAGCAAAAAGAGGTGCCAATATAAATGACTAAAGAAAAATTGAAATTGGACCTCCTAAGTGCATGTCTGCTAAGTCTTCCTGGGAAGATCTCACCCACATCTCTGGCACTTCCACAGCAGATAACCTAAGCTGACATTCAACTTGGCTGCATTACAGAAGTAATATTTTCACCAGGACAAACTGTTGTTGAACAGCAGCTCCATTGAATTACTCATGCTTTCCTTCAGCAGGCATGCATGTTTTCTTTTCCATAGCAGGCTTTTTCTTTTTTTTCTCTCTTTTTTTCTGTATATTTTTTTTTTTTCTAGTGCATACAGACTTTCACAGTCCGCCTTCCACTTCTCAGACTTGATAGGTCTGCTTCCACAGGTCATGTATCATCCACTTACAGTATTTTGGCAGGAAGCAAACAATAGCTTTGATCAATTTTATAAAGCAGTTTTATGTGTAAAAGGTAATTATGGAAAAAAGTGGTTGCTCTTGCTATCTTTGCCTCCTAGATTTTGAATTTAGTGAGAAAATGAGGCCAGCATGATATAACTCTGGTACGAACAGCCTCTGTCCGTCCTGGCCTACAACAGACAATAGCCTAGATATAAAGAAGGGGAAATGAAATATGTTTTCACAATGGAAACTTTACTTACAGCAGCATCTCAATGATTATATTGGATAAGCAATCATTCAGCTGCCCAGTTGCTTCTGGAAAAAAATGTTTAGTGAAAAGGGTGGGATGCTTTACACCAACATTTATCCTCCCAAAAAACTGTCAGTCAACAATGTTTTTCTCTCTTCTCCTGAGAAACAGGATTTGTCAGACTTCCTGAACCAGTGGTATTTAAAATATAAACAAATTAAACCAAAATACAATAGGTGTTTTTCTTCAAAGGAGCTATTCATTAGTGTTTAGCTTTTCATAGAAAAACAGGCGTTACAAAAAGCCTAATTACAAATCCACGTTACAAACATTCTTGTGAAGGGACATAAATCTGGTTGCTTCATTCTGCTCTGTTTTTTGTGACACTTCCCCCTTTTCATCACTGTCTTAGCATAGGAGTAGTCTAAAATTAGTGAGCCAATGTACCTAGTAAGGTGATAATGTGCTAGGCGGATGATAGGATTTGTTCTTATATTAGTGCTGTCTTCTGCACAGAAGTACTGGTACAAAAATGCAGAATTATGTCTCTGAACCATGTTTCCCAGATGCAATCATTTGATAGCACAGAAAACAAATATAATACCCTCCACGGAAAACAGCTAACAAAAGTCACTGCACCTATGGATATTACTATGTTCTCTTCCATCCAAACAACCTCAATATCACAAACACTGATGAATAATGAAATTAATATAAAAATTATGAATAATTTTATTTTTATGCGTTAGGGATAGGGTGATGTAACTCCCCTTGGGTTTTGGTCTGCCACTTGCTATTTATGATGTTATTGCTTGGTCATTAAAATGAGAATTGTTCACCATTTTCAGTTCTTCTAATAGGTCATATATGTAAACAGAGGAACAAAAGCCAAATTAGAGCTACCCGTATCCAAGCTTCTGGCTTCTCATTGTCTCTATGACTGTTTCCTGCCTGAAGGGGCTCTATGTGTGTGTACGCTTGTGTGAATGCTCGGGGCCAGCTGTGTGTGTGGGACCACAGGCCACAGGTGTATGCACCAGCATGCCAGCAACTGGAGAGACTGCAATGTCTGAATGTTGTCTGGGTGCATATGTCAGTGTGTGCAATAGCTAGCAAACATCAAGCCAGACTAGTGATAAGTAGGATAAGGGGTTTGGAGTCTATTGGAGTGGCCTTAATTCTGGGCTGGGTACCATTGAGATCAGACGGTCTGAGATCTGGCAATGGGAGCAGCCATAAGTCCAAGCCAACTACTGCAGAGACAAGAGGTCTGAGTTGTGCACTGATACATTCCATGGGTCTGGACCAGCAACCAGAGATAACTGTTTGTGTTTGTATGTGTGAACATGAAACATCTGGGAGACAATGAAGTCTGGAGTTACTGGACAGATGTGTGTCTAAAGCAGTTAATAGAGGGATCCATATTTAGCATATACATGTGAATGTATATATTTTCCACAAACAGGTTTTCATCCTGATCAGCCAGAGACAAGGATGAGGATGAGGATGTTAGTGCTATGATTGTGCTGTCTGTGTCTTTGTAAATGCTGTTTCTTTTGTCTGCAAGGCTGGCATATGTACCTGTATAGATGCATTGTGTGTATGTGAGCATGTCTGCCTATTAGGAACATATACTCAACCTAGCTCTTGCTGGTCCTAGGGATATGAAGCTGCAGCGGTCTCACCACAGTTGGGATGCTTGACTCAGCAACTTTGAATACATATCAGCAATATATGTATTATTTAGAGCATTGCCCTTGAAATACCATCCTTGTTACTTTATATCTGGGGAAGCTGAGGTAGAAAATAGAGACAACCAAATTCACTCAGCAGGCCAAAGGCAGATCATATGTGTTTTTGATCTACTAGAAAAGTGAGAGTCACCACTCAAACACAGTGAATAAAGCAGCATCTCCAAGCTGAGTATACTGTAGGTGAAGAGGAATAGACAGGAACAAAAACCTCTCAACTCACCTAGCAAGATGTCTGTGAGGGGGAATGAATTGTAAATGTCTCACCTCAGCAGGTAGGGGTTAATATTTTGAGAAACATTAAAAGTGAAAACATTGCAAGATTTGTACTATTTGTCCAAATCAAATCAATCAAGCAAACGGAATGAGCAAAGTTCTTTTTAACTGTGTGTCATACCTCAGGCTGGTAAACTATAACATATAAGGTGCGGTAGCTACAATAGTAACACATGCCTTATCATGCCTTGCTCATTAATTGCCTTCCACACTGGATGGTTTTCCATTCTATCCTCTGCCTTGCTCCAAACCATATAGGAAAGAAAGCATTCCTAGTGCTTAGTATTAAAGTCTTTAAGACAGACCACAGTTCAATCAAACAATTGTGCTGCTTGAGGTGCATAACAGCTTGGCATGTGGTTTTTCTTATACTTCACACTTGGGTTGTGTCAAGAAACAGTGCCAAGAGGCAATGTGTGAAGTCTGTAGATGGTGGCTAAATATATCTTACTGTGGCTAGTCTGCAGATCACTGTTCCTTGCTTCAAGTACTGCGGAGCAAGCCAGAAATAATGCAAAGACAAGATGCTTGGCTTGACTTCCTCTTTTGCTGACAAATCCTGAAGAGATTTACACCCTGTTTTCCTTAATTGGAAGAAAACTTGTCAGGACACAGGGCATTTTGAACTGGAGCACAGGGGGCTGGTGAAGGAGACATGAGATAAATCCTGAAATGAACTTTTTTGCTAGAAAAATACTGGAATTATTTTGAGAATGCCCTGCTGAGAGTTTCTGGATAGCTTTATTTTGTGTGAAAGCCACCTGGAAAATCTTCCTGACTCAGCTGGAGTATGAAAACAACTTGCCAAAACATCAGCTCAAGCTCAGCTAATTGCAATACTAGTTATTAAGTTGTTATTGGCTTAAGTAGCTCTTGGAACCATGAAGGAGCAAAGTAAATGTGTCAGGAAGTGTAAGACAGGAGGGATAGATGCTGTCTTCCCTTCCTCTCTCTGCAAAGCAACAGTATGATAACTCACAGCTTCAGAGCTGCGCATCTGTGTGTTTGTGTGTGATGAGATTTAAATACATATATATATGAATGCATACAGAATAAAAATACATACACTTGCACACACATATGTATGTTTATGCTGTTCATATGCCTGCATAAGAGCAAGACCCAGTGAACAGCTTGAAGTCTTCTGTGAAATTGGTTGCATTTTTGTAGGAATTGTTATGACATTATAATCCAATAACAACAAAATCAAGTTTGATTTTTTTTTATGTCATCCAAGCCTGCCTTAATTTGACAGAGACCACTGGAAACAGGCATTTTCCTTAAAGTGAAACATGACCCCTTCTATCTTCTGCATCAAAACCCTGTGACTTGAGGAAGGGGCACTAAGCTGACAGTAGCACAGCAATTTTCTATTGGACACTTTCAAATAGTTAAATGGCACTAGGATTTTATTGCTTCAGATCTCATTCTGTATGTTAATGATGGCAAGGATGAGTCACTGCTGTATAAAGAAAATGAGAGAAAAGAGTGGATAAGGCCCCTGCTTGGGAGAACTAACGTCCTTTTCTAACATTAATTACCTGGATCTTTGACAAGCATTCAAGTCCTTCCCCATGCGTGTTTTGGAACAAGTGATTTCCTCATATCACCCTAAGTGGGTTGCTGCAGTTGCAACTGAAAATAGGTATACCTCTATGGTGCACTCACATAAAAGGCTGAGGAATAATGCTGCTCAGTTAGAAGCAAATAGAAAATGAATAGAGATGATTTCTACCCTGATTAAATTTCTGTTGCTCAGTATGAAGACAGAAGTTCCTGTGCTTCAGAAAACCTACACAGCTTTCTGGATGGTTAAAAGGACTGAGAACATTTCAAGGGTTCTCCAAAGTCAATTATGACCTTTCAAACCGATGGCTGTCTTTCTTGAATAAAAAAAGAATAGATACAATTTCCCATGAAATGGGAACAGAATGACATTCTGCTTGTAGAACTAAATTGTAACATTGCTCCAGACTGGCAAACAGCTCTTGTTTAATTGCATAACCTGGGGAACAGAAGGGTTTTATCAGTTCATGAGTGCCTCTTCTCTGTGGTACTGCAGTATTTGACCAACTAGCGCTGAGAATGGGTCATAATGCACTCTATGACAGAATACCTGTTCAGACTGAAAACGTAAAGATCTGGGTAAGTGATGCATTAATTTCCACAGTATGTATATCAGTAAAGCCTCCAACAACTTCACACCTTACGAAGAAAGATAATTTTATAATTTGAAAATGTTACATAAAAATTGTATTCAAGTGTCTAGAATTTGTATGGACATAAATATGATTATTTTTCTTTCTTTCCATTTTTGTTTTATTTTTTTTTAATTTGGTTTAACTTTTAGTTTAACTTCTAAGAGCTGTTAACGTTTTTGACAAAATTAGATTTTTGGGTTTTTTTTTTTTAAAAGCCTCCTTAATACTTCCTAAGTCTGAACANTTTTGAAAAAAAATATTTATTTTTTTTTTTTTTTTTTTTTTTTTTTTTTTTTTTTTCCCCTTTCTTTCTCCAAAAAATCCTTACAGTTCTTTTACTGCTTTGGCCTGGGCTTTGTTTACTATTTTGTCTCATTCTAGATAATTTGCTCTGGCATAATATATGGTCATATAAATACACATGAAAACACACACTTAAGAATGATTTTACTTAGAAACTATATTTTTGGTACTGCAGCTAATATGAACTATTTTGATATCAGTTGGATGTGTTTTTCTGCAAGTTTATTATAAGTGGCAACATTATGTCATTTTTAAAGCATTTGGGAGCAGGTCAATCATGATTAAATTAAGATCATTAAAGAATGCTTCTAAGGATATAGGGTGAATTATAAAGAATAACAAACACAGTATGCAAGTAACAAAAGGAATGAAGCCTGATTTTCAGTGAATTTGAGTCCTATCTCAACTTCCATAATGACACCATCATAACCTCAATTACAACTCTTAAACCTCAAACTTCAAACTCCCTTTACATCTCCACTATCCTTGGAGCATGTAATACCTATATCTCTACCCGACTGGGTGGAAGGAGCAGGCAGGGGCTCTGGTCTGGACTGACATGTGTGCTAGCCTGCTGGGACAGCTATGGCCTCTCTGAACAGGCAGCTGAACTACCAACCATTCCCCTGGAAGAGGCGCTAAACTTGTGCTTTCTTCACCTCAGATTTTATGTGTATTTGTACCTAACAGGTATTTCTTCTCTAGTTCCATTTTTGGGCCCTCAAATATTTGGTTTTTCTAAATACATATTACTTACTAGCAATTTAAAATAACTGCTTTTTGGGGAGAAACAATAATCCTTTCTTTACCTTATCACTAAAAGAAAGTAAATTAAAATGACCAGGAATATCATTCAGAAGCTGTTGGAGTCATCAAAAAGCAGGTTAAAGACATATAAGGATACTGAGGAGAAAAGAAAAGGCCATATTGGTGTGAAAAAGATAATTGGTTCAGAACAAAATTGTTAAGGTTTGTCCTACAGGTCTTGGCAGTTCTTCTAGGGCTTTCTTTGGTGTGTGTTTGAGCTGAGTGCAAGCATAGAGTGAAATGGAAGGAAGGGCACAAATTTACATGTAACTGCTAAGGAAGTACTTTTGAACTCCTGTGCTGCCAGGAAATATGTCAGAGTACTTTTGGTTTGAGGGTGGACTGGATCTTTGGATTTGGCTCTAGAACAGGGAATTTGTAAGAAGGAAGCAGTTGTGGTTATGCTACAGCTGGCACATCCATAACTGTGGGTCAGTGGGTAAAGGTGCTAATGGCTTATTACTGGGTCTTGGTATGTAAGCATCCGGGGCAAAATTTTCCACAAAAGGAGCAAAAAATTGCTATATGATAATTCTGCCCAGAACAATACTGGTGTAATGAAAACTTGAAAGCACTCCCATCCTACTGAGCCTTTACTTATACACCATACTGTCTCTAATAATGAGCTTGAATAGGAGGTTTCACAGCTGAATGGCTCAAATTGTAGTAGGAAAGGGGTCACTGAGTCTGAACTACACCTAACAGAGTCAAACTGTTTTACAGAGGCCTTTTGAAAGTTGTTTCGTATATGCAACTGGATCCTTATTCATTGCCTCTCTTCTACCACCTGCTCAAAGAAACAGGACTCATGCACACTCTGAAAATAAAGACTATCAAAATGCTGCATATCAGCACATCTACAAGCTTTGTAGCTCTGTTGCTGTATAATGAAGGTATTATTTCAGTAAGAATGTTGAAAACTTAATACAAAAGATGAGGGAATTTTTTGCTCAGTGACATGTTTATATAAAGTTTTCCATGAAATGTTGAAAATATAATTTACTTTAAAGCTTGACAGTCATTGCACTATGAGGCTACATTTTAACAACGTCTGTGAGTTAGCAATAAACTGCTGAAAACATTTAGGGAACTGGTAGATTGTGATTATAATTATAATAGTTCAGGAGTCTATTTCTTTGAGTTTAACAATCAGACAGTCTCGCCTCACAGAAGGGAATATGATCCTGCATTGAAGCTTTAAATAAGAAGGGAATGTTTTCATTAAAGAAACTCTGAAGATTGATTTATGGCCCACCAGTTGCATCTCGTACTGGAAAAAGGAAACCTCATAAATAAAACTGCTTAGAGTGAGTTCAGTTTGCTTTCCATAGAGCCATCTAAAAATTTTTCATTTAAAATAAATAAATGGTGAAGAATAAAATAACATTGTCTAGTCCTAGCTGCTAATGTAACTGCTTTGTGACTGTATTCTTCTAAGTTTCTGTGAGCACCTTCTAAAGAGGAAACTGCTGCTAAAGGTGGTATGTCAAAGATGCCCGGAAGTATGAATATTCTTTGTACCTCAGTAATGCCTGAAGGTCTGCTCATGGTTGAGATCCTGGTTTACTGTGTACTGCTTAAACATAAAGTACATTTCCCACCACCGACTTAAGAAAAAAAAATTGAAAAAATAAAAAGGAAAAATAAAAGAGGAAAGCGAAAAGGGAGAAGGGGGAAGGAGAAGGAGAAAGGGGAAAGGAGAAACGGAAAAGTGAAAGGGAAAAGGGAAAAAATGGAAAGGGAAAAGGGAAAAAGGCAAAGGGAAAAAGGAAAAGGAAGAAGGAAAAGGGAAAAGGGGAAAAGGAAAAGGGCAAGGGGAAAAGAAAGCATTTTATTGGATGGCTTAGGTTTGTCTCCACTGCAGAAAACATCTATCTGGAGGAAATAAACAGCTATTGTGTGGAAAAGTCAACTTCAACATTGTTGGTCTTTGTGTGAATGTTACTAGGGATTTACATTTATATTAATTAGTCTTCTTACAAGAAAGAGTGTTTAAAACTGTTTTCTAAATGGCAAAGTGATTGGAAGAAGAGAGCAAAGTGGATAAAAACAACTTATGATATCCTAATTTTAATTTATTATAGACATGAAAGAAGTCCATCATATACAAAGATGACCTATGATATGGTAATTATCTTTGAAAAAAGATAATACTTGAAAAAAATTTTCTCATAAGTAATCTTTTTTTTGTAGTTATATAGTGAAATAATTTGCATTTCTCCTTTCCATATTAAGTTTCCATCTTCCTAGCCTATATAAATGGACACCTTCTCTGAAGTTGATAGTATGAACAGTAAAAAACTGGGAGAGTTGTATACATTTATAAGTCTGTGTCTTACTCAGAAACAAGTAATTAAGTGAGATCTGTAAACTGTGCTTAGGCTGTCTGAGGTAGTAAATTAAGATATATACTCAAAATCTTGCTCCACATGCTCACTGTATTTGAAGAAGTTCAGAGACAGATCCTCTGCTGTTTCTGGTCTGTATAATGGACTGAACCAATACCTCAAATTCAAACATTCCTGGATTGAGTGAGACTGCAAAACTTAGTTTTGTTAGGGAATGAATGGGATAATTTTTTTGTGCAACATTCCAGAAAACACAATTTGTGGCACATGTCCAGTTCTTATTTACTAACCAGAGAACTAGCTGCAGCTGTTTTTTATGACTGGTTGTGCCAGTTTGATAGTGTGTAATCATATTTACATAAAGATAAAAAGAAATGTATTATAGAACAGCATTTAGCCATGCTTTTACCATGAATTAAAGCTAATCTCAGAGTAATTAGGTGTAATTTGTTAAAGAATTCTTCCCAGCAAATGATGACTCTGATTTCATAATTACAGGACCATGCATACTGTGGCTTCCAAGGTAGGATAAAACATACCTGAGGGGATAGTGTCCCACACTAGACAGATCTAGTATTGTTATGAAAGGCAGGTGTTTTGTGAAATTTCAGCTACACACTTTAACACCTGCAATGCATTAGCCATAGCAGTGATGTTAATGAAGACCAGGTGCTTCTTTCACCCTCCAGACAAGGAACTGGCTTAAGTATTACTGTGTACTACCTGGGACTCTTCCATTTGTCTCTCCAGATGGGCTCTGATGCCTGCCAGAAGGCAGGTATCCTATCAGCCTTCTAAGTATGAGAATCAGTTCAGGCCTGGAAGTCCAGTGAAGCAATTAAGTAAGCTCAGACAGAGAAAATTACAAAATCCAAGCTTGTGCCAAAGAACTGTAGTGTCTGTGCATGGAGCAAGCAAACAGCACCTAGAAAAAGGACCACTTCGTTAAGGGTATTCATCCACATCTATTCTTTTGATACCAGGGTCTGGGGCAGGGCATGATTGTCCAAAAAGTAGCAATAAAATATCTATAAAAGCTGCGAGTTAAATATTGAAAAGTTGCCATATTACTGACAGCTGTCAGATACAGTCCAACTGAAGGGTCCTTATTCCTTTAAAACTTGAAAGTTTGCTTTTTAACCCTGAAATGAGTAATGGATGCCTTGAGCAAGATTTATTTTTAATAAACCACAAGGTTTTTACTGTGATTATGCCTACATAGTTTTAATATTCTCTTATGGAACATGAGTTATTTTTTCTTAAGAAAATAATTAATTTCTTTTTTTCCTTTCTTTGCATTTCCATGTGTTAGGTTTCAGATTGTCCACTCCCTGCAATTTATAACAGTTAAGGAAAAGTTAATAATGGCTCTGAGAGGGGAGAAAAAAAAGAAACCTATTGAAAAGGAAAATAAAAGGGAAAAGGTCTACATGCTCAGCAGGAGCTTGCTTAATTATCTGACTCCTTCCCAGCCACTTCTGGCACATGACATTACCTCAGCAAAACAATTAGCCTTTCTGTACTGTGTGAAAAAAACAGGGATGGCCAAATACCAGAATGTGTGACATGGTGTTTAACTCTAAGGGCCTAGTTAGATTAGAGCAGACCTGAAATACTGCAGATATATGGCTTGTTGTTCCTTTTTTTTTTTTTTTTTTTTTTAATAAAAAGGAAAGTAATTTAAAGACAGGCTCTTGTGCAGTAACATACAGAAAGCACTTTTATTTCTGCAGTAGCTGATGTGTTTAAAGCTCCACTTCAGAAAACGATAGCTCAAAAGTTTTGTTCAGGTTNTTTTTTTTTTTTTTTTTTTTTTTTTAACTGGAAATACAGAGTGGGAGGAGAAAGGAAAGTTGTGCATAAGGTAGTTTTGAAAGGCTAAGATGTGCTGTAGTGTATATAATGAATCCTATTGTACTGTCCAATTAATGAACTCTCCTGTACTGAACTCAGATGCAGCAAAGAAGTAGAATCATACAATGCATTTTCTTTCCTTGCTCATTTGCTACTGACTTTATTCTGTGTTTGGGGTGCCTGTGGAGTCTTTGGCCAAAAATTGCTGAAGCCATAATACATTTAAACCATTTCAAACCACCACATCCATCTGCATATATAACCCAAGCATTGTGGATCTACTTGATTTCTGGGAAGGTGATTAAGGAGCTAGTCCTGGAAACCATTTCCAGCCACATTTAGGATGAGGAAATCATTGCAATTGATAATGCCCACATGACTTCAGTAAAGCCTCTGACACTGTCTTCCATAAGATCCTTGTAGACAAGCTGTTAATATAAAGATTGGATGAGGATGCAGTGAGGTGGATTAAAGACTAGCTAAATGGCCAGGCCCAGAGAGTGGTGATTAGTGAAACAAAGTCTATTTGGAGTCCAGGGTCATGAAGAGCCATGCAGACAACAAAGGAACTGCAACATATCTCCTAAGAAGAAAGGCTGAGAACTGGGACTATTCAGCCTTGAGAAGGGATGGCTCAACTGGGATCTAATTTATGTATCTAAATACCTGCAGGGAGGATGCAAAAAGGGTCTTTCCAATGGTGTCAAATAACAGGACTAGAGGCAATGGGCACAAACTGCAACACAGGAGATTCTGTCTAAACTTCAGGAAACACATTTTCACTGTAAAAAAGTGACAATGTTTACCATTTCACTGGTTAAAATTTTCAACATTTACCAAGTACTGGCACAGGTTGCCTAGAGAGGTTTTGGACTCTCTATTCTTGGAGATATTAGAAAACCACCTTTACATGGTCTTGTCCAATCTGCTTTAGGTGGTCCTGCTTGAGCAGGGGCCTTGAAGCAGATGACCTCCAGAGGTCTCTTCCAACCTCAGCCATTTTGTAATTATGTGATTTCATGATAACATGATTTTTACCTGATCCCCTTTCCATCACTGACCTTAACACATCATATAGCAGTCACTGACATCCTAGCTGAGGAAAAAAGTGAATGCAACTCTAGATGCTGCTTATATAAATGACTTTTGGAACAGCAGATGCACTGAGTGGGTGGAGTATCTCTGTAGGAGCTTAAGACTACTCAAGTTGTACATCTTCAGTGCCCTCTGGATCTGCATAGCCTTTGTAACTCTTTAAACTCCAGCTATCATTACAGCCACCATATGTTTTAGGAAAAGAAAATACTCTTATTGAAATTATTTGAACTATTACTACTAATGTTTTAGTTTGTGCAGCGAGAATTTTACATATCAATATTAAAAGAATTCTGCTGTGCCATAGATTAAGTTTTTTTTTTTTTACTTAAATTTATAGTGCAAATCCTGTCTTTTATAAGAAAACATTATCCTCCCCACTCTTTGAGAAGAATTTATGTTTTTAGAAAAGATTCAAAAATACATCTTTATAATAATTTTGAACTCTAATTCATTAAGAATATTTTCACAAATTTGCGTTTTGGCGAATGTGCCACTTACAGCAACCTGTCAAAACATTGAAAATTTGAAGTTTGCATGTGTTCAAATGAGTCACCCACAACCACTCATGTATATTAGGATGACTATACATGAGATGAAACAACGTCAACAATCACACTGGGCACTATCAATGGGGTTTTATTCTGCTGTATACTGTAATTTGCTAAGAGTGTGATATATACCTGCAAATGAAAAAGCAATCATGAATAGCTGTCCAATTAATCTTTTCCTTAGCTTTCAGGTAATTTTGTTGTAGCAACCTGAAGTGGTGAGTTTTTCTGTGTGTGCGTGACTGGACACAAATATGAAATATGAAAACATTTTAGTAATTGAAAAATTGAGACATATATCTCAAAGAATATAGATCTTTTTTAGATATTAAGGTGTTTAAACATTTATCTGCATAGTTAGACAACTAGTGTAATATTTTTGAAATCTTTCTAGTTGTCCTAATGTCTTTTTGGCACTTAAGAACTGATCCATAGATACCCTACCCAGAAGACTCGCTGACAAAGCACCCCCTAAACTGAGAAGAATTATGCAGAACACCTCAAACAGTCCCTGCTAGTCCTCGTCCTCCTTGTCCAGCCTGTTTGAACCTGGCTTAACAAAGTTGTTTCAGAAATATTTACAGTGTCCTTATAGCTGAATGATTATAGTTATGATAGTGGAACAAACCAATGAACCACCTAGGCCAACTTTCTGAGTATAACAATTTCCAAGTGTCTCAGTGGATAGCATGAATTACTTTGTGCCATTTCAAAGGCACAAAACCATGGAAGAGTTTAAGGAAGCTTTTCCTAATGCCAGCTGATTATCAGCTTGGTTTCCTAAGACATGAGGTCTGCTCATCTCAAGTATAGATGTAAACTGAATGAGAGAGTACCCTGACTCCCTTTCATCATTCAGGGATGACATTGCACCTGTGGAACAACCACTTTTGTCTTTAGCTACATGCTGACTAGGTGTGTATGACAGTAATAACCCTGTGCCTGGGGTCTCTGCCATGCAGAGACACAATCTGCGTTGTCTTTCTCCCCTAGCCAAAACTTAACTCCCCAACTCTTAAATCAACAGCATAAAACATGATTACAAATATTTATGCAGCATCTGATAGCTTACTTTCATATGAATGCCTGATCAGGCCCTGAGGTATGCTGCACCTGGACCTCTAAGAGTTTTCTTCTTAAACAAACACTGCAACTGTTAAGAATAAATTCCACTTGCTCTGGTCACCATATCCTGAAACTCTCCTCCTTCAGTCTTTCCTGTTCTTTTTTAACTGTCTGTAATCTGTTTGAATCAAAGGATAGATGTGAAGACCTTGCTATATTCCTTCAGGGTATTTCAATAGGTAAAGTGAAGAAATGGCATTGTATATCTATGTGCATGAGTTTTGACATCCCCTGGCTAACAGTGAGAATATTGAAGTCTGCAAATTTTTTTACTCATAGAAGAAATTACAAGATCTTTCCCATGATGGACAGATTGAAAATTATCTTTTACTCTGGCTGTTTTGCTTCATATACTGCTGTACTCTTTACATATGCTCTGCATATTCTGTCCCCTGTGTCTTAACTACAAGTTTGGTAACTGACATCAGCCTTTAAATATGTAGTTAGTATTCCTTGTCCTCACATTCTGGTGTCTAATGCACATAGTTTTCCTTCTTTTATTTGTAACACCGTTTTGTATTATTGATTGAGTACCCATGTCCAGCTGAAAAATCATGAATAATGTTTGCATTTAGAATGATATTTCAAAGCATAATTTTGACTCATACTTCAGTATCCATCTCTTGAAAAATTTACCTGAACTAGTGATGCTTTCATTCTCTTTGCTCATTTCACTGATGCTTGCAAAATTATGTTTTGCATTTCTTCTCACGTACTGGCTACGGTGCTGACTTTTGTTGTTTGCAATAGCATGTGAAGTATAGAATACTACCTGTTTAGTATTCTTCCCTATGATGTAGAGCTCCTAAATACTTTGCCTCTTGTAATATTTTGTGTTTATTAAAAAGTATTCAGTGCCAGGACACTGTTGTCTTCCATAAGCATTGGCCTCAAACTGACGACTGCTTCTATTGGTTTACACTAATTATTCCAGTTGTTATTTCAGATCTGATCTCTCCAAATTGTACTATTTAACCCTTCAGCTTCATCTACTGCTGTCAAATATGTTCTCTTTATATGCTCTGTTTGACAGTATCCCACTCATAAACATCATATACCACTTCTGATAAATTGATATATTACAGTTTCCATAGTCCTGTTTTAGAGAAGTTGAATGAAGACTTAGGCAGAACTGAAAGAAAACTTAGAGAACTTAGCTCTAAATAGATATTATCGTCTTCCAACTATTTATCTTTTTGCTCTCACTTTTGTTTGAAAATATAAATGAAAGTCCTATTTATATATACCTAAACAGCCTAGTAGATACTTTCTTGGTTCTTTTGGTCCTTTGTAGTGTTAAGTGATCATTCATTGCTTAAGATACTTGCAGTAGTTATGCTTTATTCTCTGAAGACAACACAGACTTCAGCTGTGTGTGAATAAAAATTGCTTTGCAATGGCTTAACCATGCTTTCTCTGAGAGACTTAACTGTTCAGATACAGTTCCAGTCCATAAGAGAAAATGCCAGTCTGTGTTCTGTAAAATTCTTGCAAGAGGAGTTGTTGAATAAGATCGTAATCTTTGATATGTTACAGGAACCAAGCTGAACAGAGGTTTGAGATGAATGTGCTGAGATCATCTCCCATTGTGAGAAGACTTTAAAAAATAAAAAAAAAAAAAAAAAACAAAAAGAAGGATATATAAGTTTTGAAAAAAAAAAAAAAAGAAACAAACAGTAGGATATTTAAGTTTTGAAAAAAAAAAAAAAAGAAACAAACAGTAGGATATTTAAGTTTTGAAAAAAAAAAAAAAAAAAAAAGAAACAAACAGTAGGATATTTAAGTTTTGAAAAAGAAACATAAAATGTCAGAGGAAGACAGAATAAGTTCCTTTTTAAAAATATTGTTTATATACAGCTTTCCCACTTTCCACTGTGGCCTAGCAGGTAGGTCCCATGTTTGTTTTGAATTGGTTTCTGAAACCTTCAGAGTTTTGGTGGCACTGAAGCCTCCTTCAGTCACTGAGACATTCTTTCTGTCACATCTGGTTTATGTGGTTGCTCACTCAGCCTTTCCCAGCTTGCTCACACTCTCTCCCCTGCAGCCCCCAGCACTCCCTTCCCTCCCTCTTTCTAGGAAGTCTCACCCAAATGCTTCTCCTGAAAGGAACATAGCTCAAACTGAGAGCTAAAACCCAACCTACTGCTCACCACAGAACCACTGCCTGTGATTGAGAGAAGTGACATACAGTTTACTGGCACAGTAAATTGTTGCAGTGTTTCATTACAGAATGCTCATCTAGAAACTCTGCATCCTGGGATCTGCTCTTCTTCCCAAACTGTTGTTTTGGTTTTTTTTTTTTTCTTTAATTTATTTTTATTTATGTATACATTTATTTATTTTAAGTGAAAGATTCCTAAAATGTGGATTAGTCAGTGCAAATTCAGTTTGGCCTTCAGTCCACATGCTGAAATAAAAGTGTTATGTTTCCAAGTACACAATTGTTTTTAATTACCTCACCAATGAAGCTGAACAAACAGCTGTCAGGTCACACTGTCCATCATAGCTCACAAGTTTTATGAGCTGTGTTGCACACTACAACAATGTGTACAACCGCCTTTCATGAAACAGCACACAATCTCTCAGCCAGATACTGCTTTTACTCTGGATGGTCCCAACTGCATATTTTCTTGCAAGGGCTGTTGTATAACTTCAGTATCTGCCATTTTCATTGTTAGCATTGAATTCAGGTTGCCATTACTATGGCTTTGTCCTGACACTCTTTACCCCTAGCATACATGTACTGTGTCCTGAGTGACTTAATGCTGTTGGTTGAAACCATAGTCAAAATATTGAATAACTACAGTGGAAAAAGCCTCCTATCCCTTCTACCTGGGTTTATCTTGGAGATAATTCAAAGGTCACTCATACTTTGTTCCCAGGTTTGAGACAGGCCTTTTATTAGGATGTGTCTCCAAGATCTTTGGCATTCTCTTTTTCCACTCAAATATTTTCTCCACTTGTGTGGGAGCATGTTGTTCCTTGGGTCCCCAAGGGATAATTGCTATTTGAGTTGTTCATAGAAGCATATAATTCTCATGAGGAGTGTTTGACAGCTAAAAGTGAGAAGTGTTGCCAGCAGTTAGCTTCCTATTCCATATTTCCATTCAAAAATTGATTTTCAAAGTGTCTCTCTGTTTTTCGTGTAAGAATTGCTTGTAGTGAAATTACTGCTGAACTTCAAATGTCCTGCCAATTAGAGGTGGGGGGTAAGAAATCTTCAGGTTTTGCTTTGGGGGGCAGTGGTGGGAGGCTGGGGGTGGAGAATCGGAGCAGAAACAAAATTGAAGGAGATTTCATTTCCTGCTACCTCTCGCAATGTGCCTGAATTTTACTTAGCAGTATGGCGATGGCGTCCAGAGAGGCTGCAGTGGGGATCTAACCGTACTGCTAGGCAGCACATATACAACCAGTGTATTGGTTGTGCTACGGGCAGTCTTTACATTCTTTCTTGGGCATAGGTCTTCTGGTAATATAATCCAGATGTCAGGCTGCTTCTGTCTTCTAATTTAGCTGTCCTGCTTCTTACACAAAGGTGTTGGAACCTTGCTGGGGTGCACATCCAAAGTCAAGGATGTGAATGATGTTCCATCAGCCCTAATCTCAGAAAGTAATAAAAATAAATGTGACAAATGTGACAAGGGAGAAGGATGGGAAACAGGCAGGGAGAAGAAGTGCATTGAATTAATTTGCCTGTGGGAGTTTTGCTCAATGTTTATAGACACAGTAAGGCAGTTAAAAGAATGCTGCAAGGATCAGCTAGACAGGGAAACCCAGGGGAGTGTGAGTACATGGGAGCACAAAAGACAGTCTGAAATGATCTTCTAAATCAGTAAATGTGGAGGGCAGCAGGATGCTGACCTTTTACTGTAACCAATGCAGCTGCAAGTTGCAACTTCATGCTATTATTTACAACTGAGCATGCTTGTGTAGCGTTACTGGTGTGCTTCTTCTGTTGGCATAAAAATTTCCCCTTTTCCTCTCCCTCTAGCTCCACTCCAGTCCCCACCTCCTGAAACAGGATCAACTCTGAGAAAAAATAATAAAAAAAAAGAAGAAAAAAAAAAAAAAAAAAA
>NDXB01004286.1:1080-17762 GCA_002631895.1 Agapornis roseicollis | reverse complement strand
GTGGTGGAGTCACCATCCCTGGGTGTGTTTAAAAGGAGACTGGATATAGAACTTGATGACATGATTTAGTGGAGGTGTAGGGCATGGGTTGGATTTGATGATCTTGGAGGTCCCTTCCAACCTGGTGATTCTGTGATTCTGTGAGGCACTGGAATGGTTTGCCCAGTGAGGTTGTGAATGCTCCATCCCTGGCAGTGTTCAAGGCCAGATTGGACGAAGGCTTACGTGGCATGGTTTAGTGTGAGGTGTCCCTGCCTATGGCTTGGGGGTTGGAACTAGATGATCTTAAGGTCCTTTCCAACCCTAACTATTCTATGATTCTATACAGATGGAGATACGATCATTTTAGGAACAGTAGGAAAACCGTTACTGTATTTGTCATGAAAGAGTCACCAACCATTCATGCATGCAAAAGGGCCTCATTTCCCAAAAACAAGAACCAAATGAAATTATGGAACTGTTGACAAATGCATACTTTTTAATGTTAAACAACATTTGCTGTAATTACGCCTTTCTAATAAAGTTATTCATCAGTTCATTCAGAGTAGAGGACATCAACAATTTTCAAGCATTATTTTAAAATTAATAATAAACACACAAAATTAGTGATTTTATTCCTTTCTGAAAAGCATTTTAGTAGTGTTTATACTTTCTTTTCTTCAAGTTTGTTTTTAATTTTAAAATTTTCCCCAAAATTGGACCAGAGCAACAAAAATAACGTTCTTTATAGGCTGGTCATGCGAAGCTTGTTTTCTCATTAAAATGCTTCATTAAGCACTTTTTGAAAAAATAATTTCAAAAATTAAACCTCTACGCTGCCTTTTGTCTCAAAGAAGCAAGATCAGGTTTGCTTCTCTAACCCTCACAGATTTTTTTTTTTTTGACTAATTTTAATTTATTCCAGTCACTGAAGACAAAAGCATAGTTTTCCACAAACATTTGTTTCACTGAGCCAAAACCACAGAAAATCACAGTTTATTACTTTCAGACCGTACTGTGCTTCTTCAGGCCCTTTTGGGAACAAGCTGCACTGCCATGCAGCAGTAGCACATCAGGTTCTGCCACCAAGTTCCTACAGGCAGTCAGAATGAACGTCTTTGCTTCACGGAGTTGCATTACACTAGGGCTCGACAGAAATAGATGTCAGCAGCACACATGAACCCATGCTCCTCCCCTGCAAGTACTGCCTGAACCTCACAGTCAGGTATGGCAGGTAAAAGGATAAACTACAGCACAAGGCAAAAGCCAAAGTGTAAAAGATGCCACATGAGAAGATTTTGGCTGGTGGGTTATTGCTGGTAAAAGTGGCTATTCCAGTAAGTCAAACCAAGAAGCAGCAGGAGTCCAAGGTCCCAGATTTAGTAAAGGGAAACTGGTCATAATAAATATCTGTTTTACTTGGTCCCAGAGAGACTGGATGTCTTTTCTTCTCCTTCCCCCCGCCCCTCCTCCTTTGCCCCCAAATCACTTATAAGCTTTGTATTGTCATTTTTGCAGTGCTCTTTAAGGAGTTTTCTAAAGGCTACTGCTGTGTTTCACAAAGATATTTAAAATACTCCCAGAGCTAGAAACCAAAACTGATGCAGCCTGAGAACCCCATTCTTCATACCAAGAGCTGCTTCCCTAAGTACTGTATGTGCTCTTGCCTAACCACCAGGATGAGCCATGTTGATGGTGTCCAGGCATGCACAATACTGACAGAATTCAAGATATCTATCTCCTAACAGACTCTTACAATCCTCTGTGAAACACGCGTGACCCAATTTCTCTCTCAGGTATCTCTTTCAAGCCTTAAGTATCTCAAATTAAACTAGCTTTTCAGATCAACAACTCATCCCATCAGAGCATTCATTCTGAACACTGCTTTACTCACTTATCATAATGGCCATCTTTTCCTTAGGTCTCATTTCTCATCCTCCCAGGTGCTTAAGAAAAGGTCTGTCAAACTTTGAGCAGCATTTACAAAATAAACACTTTATCCACAGTCGGATCAACATTACACAGTTCTATAGGTTATCTTATATCTCCTGGGATATAAAGATTCATAAGCTCAAATATCAAAACTACAGATGTGAAACATACACTTCCCATATCAAGCCACAAAATCACTACATCCCTACAGAAGCATACTAGCAAAATGATAAATACACACTTTGATTGATCAAGGTTCAAGCTATAGGTCACTGATTCAGACTTCAGTATCAGAAAGGCATAAAGAGATTTTGATGTCATTATAACAACCCACTTTGACCTTTTGTGTAAAATCAACTATAGAATGTCATTTTCTAATTCCTGCTTCAAAACCCTTACAGCTGGTCAGCTGGAGCGTGCACAGTAGCTCTCTGTACCCTGCAGTCAGGTATGACAGGGCTGGGGTCCCTCTTAGCTTGGCTCTGCAATTGAAACTTCAGCCTTGGTTCCATATGCTGCAGCCACCACGCAAGTTTTAAAAATGAGCAGTTTCATCACTATTCAGCTCTCTGAAGTATCTTGAACCTGTTAATCCAACTGTTTTAATTATAGTCATTAAACCAGAAAATAATGCATGCCAGCTGTAGCTGAAACCTTTAACAGCGTATGGCTGAGCACAAACATTTTAAATGTCAAATGTCTATTGTTTCCAATAAGAAATCTTTTTATTCTGTTTTTCACTGATTAGCTGTTACTTTACTGACATTTGTCTTTCAATCTTACTTTTACCCCAACCAGTTCATCTGCAGTCACTGTTGTAGCCTTCAGTAAGGACAACTTTACTGTTTCATTGTGGAGCTCCCTGGAAGATAAGCCTTTAGCTGGCCCCAGTTTTGCTGAGTACTTAATGACTCTGATTCTTTTGCTCCCAGGTTCCTACCTTATAAAACTTCTCTCTCTCACACCACTTAAGTTTTCAACTCCAGTGCTATTTTGGCTTTTTTTTTTTTTTTAAAAAAAAAAAAAAAAAAAAAAAAAAANGCTCTGAGCTAGGGCTGGGAGCAGGGAGGTGCCTTTGGCTGTAGCCTCTGTGTACATGGAGATTTCTGCACACAACTGTCTTAAAACAACTTTTTTTTTTTTTTATTTTTTTTTTTTTTTTTAAAAAAAAAAAAAAAAAAACAAAACCAAAACAAGAAAAACAAAACAAATCAAAACAAAACAAAAAATCTGTTCTTTGTGCAAAGACCTGAACTTCTGCAAATAAGCCCCAGGGGGAAATATATTTAAAGCCCCCTCTCTTCAATGAATAAATTAAGTTGTTATTCACGCAGTAAGACACCACAACCCTTATATTTAAAACAGTTGGCTGTTGGGCTCAATGCAAAGGTTACAGTGATAACCAGGCTCCACTTTTACTGTTTGGAGACCAGGCAAGGCAAACCTCCCTTCCCTCTACCCAGAAGTACGTTACCAGCACAGATATGACCAAAAACATAAATGCCAAATCAAAACCAATTTCTTTGGGGTATTTGTCTGTCTGCTTTTTGTTTGTGGAGGTTTTGGTGTTTTTTTGTTTGTTTGTTTTTCATTTGTTTGCTTGGTTGGTTTTGTTGTTTGGTTTTGGTTTTGGAGTTGTTTTGTGTGTGTGTGTGTGTGCAGCTTTTGTTTTTGTTTGGTTTTTTTTTTTTTTTTTTTTTTTTTTTTTTTTTTTTTTTTTTTTTTTTTTTTTTTTTTTTTTTTTTTTTTTTTTTTTTTTTTTTTTTTTTTTTTTTTTTTTTTTTTTTTTTTTTTTTTTTCTGGTTTTGGTTTGGTTTATTTTTTAATTTCAGAGTAATCTGTCCTTTTCCAATTTAATGGGCACCAAGATAATTTTCCTCAAAAGTTAAAATTCATTAAAAGTAAACCTTAAAATCACCTGCATTTCTTTTCTGTACTTCCAATTACTTTGGATATTGAGCATACACTTTTTATTCCAAATACTCCGAGCTGGAGATTCAGACTTTGAACAACACTAGTTATGATTACCAAAATGAATCCTGTAGGATTGCTGTTTCTAGGTTGGATTCTCATAATCTAATAAAAATAGCTGATAATCTTAAATTTCACAGAGGGAGATAACATTCTACAGTGATATAATAAATAAAAGCGCCCTAAAGATCTTTAAATTTTGAATTCACTGGGAGGTGCTGATACTGTCCACTCCCTAGCTAAAACAGAGCAGCAAGATGCATGTTGCTTTTACCACCTTTAACAATTGCATTCATTAAAGATTGTAGGCAGAATATTTACTACTAGGCCATTTGGGACTCACTTCATTGCTTTGTAATTATTTGCACATTAGACACAAAGAGCAGTAATAATCCCGATAATAATTATTAATACTGTGTCTTCTGAGGTTAAAACTTATTCACTGGTTAGACTGGAAAGGCCAGTAAGAAGTGGTGATTCTGTCAGGATCTGTAATCAGCCGTGGACTGACCTTGGACAAATTGCAATGCACAAATGCTGACACAGACCAAATTAAGCATTCTCACTAAAACGCTCAGAGCTCCTGAAGGCAGATTGAACATGACTGTTTCACCCTGTGCTTGTATACCTCAGGCCTGACAGATATGTTCTTACAGATTCAGAGTACATATTTTTATAAATAACAAATAAAGGAATATGAAATGGGATGTTTCTTCTCATTCCAATAGCAGAGGGATTAGTACAGGCAAAGAACTCTGGGAATGATGGTCATTCTCACCCTTATAATACAATTGTCTTGTTAAATGCCAGAAAATGAAATCTGTACTCTTGAAAACTGGATTTTGACAGCTCTGCTGTTGACAGACTAACACAGTCTCTACTGTGATGTGCCTGGATGAGAGATGGCTTATTTTCCCTTTTCAAATTATGGATTTCCTCATCTGATAAAGAATGCATTATTTCCATAGATAGATTTAAAATTACTTTTACCACAATGTCACCTGAATGGATGTTTGGGAGGAATCCTTCCATTACACATGGGGATTAGACAATCTCCTACCATCCATGCAAAGACTCCCCCTGGTTGAGGTATGAAAGGTCATGTCAGCTCGTCCTCCCCTGTCACTTCCCTGCTGTGATTTGAAGGCAACTGTGTCAGTCATATACCCAGTGGCCCCTGTCCAGTGCTTATGCAGGGTGACCTGCAAGTCCTGCTGCTGCAAGAAAGCAATCAGGGAAACCTACACCATTTTAAGAGCAATGTTGGAGGGAAAGGAGAAATCAAAGACTAGAAGGACACAGTGTAAAGCATGGTATTTCAGCATGGCTCTTGAAAGTACTGGTGTTCCTGTGGTGGTGGTCACAACTGATGCAGTCAGGGTTCAAAAGGGATTGAGCTAGTCCCACACTTACTTTGTTCTGCAGTAAATTCTCAGTGTTATTCATAAGGAAATGTTGATCAAAGGAAAAACCTTCTTTTAAATGAACGCAGCTGAGAAATGCAGATGTACAATTTACAGATACACAAACTGAAGGGAAAGTATTAATAAGACAGTAATTTATTACAAAATAAACAATGAAAATTCACATCCCAGCAACATGGTGTGAACAAAAATATGCAAGAACACTAAGTACAGTACTGAAGGCTTGATATGAATATTAAATGTGTTTTGTTTAGTCAAAGAACACCAATGTGTTTAAATACACATGGAAAAATCTTATTCCATGAATCTCAGACAGGAAAATTGACTACTCGCGACATGCAAATTACATGACCAGACTCACTGTTAGATATCTGGCAGCCTGAAACACTCTGAACCTCATTCACACAGCCAGCAGACTGCATACACATCTCCCCACCTTGGAACATGAGACACTTACCAAATCCATGGCTGGCACTTTAAGATGCAGCCCCAGTACTGCTAAAATCTGGCTGAAGCCATATTAAGCTTTTCAGATCAAAAGTGATATATGCAGTAAGCATATTAATATTAATATTAAAAATGCATTTTCAAAGCCTGAAGTTATGTTAAGTTTGTGTCATATCAATGACTATATGACATTTCCATTATTGGATGGATCTTTCCTCCAGCAATTACCCAGACCAATAAGACACATGCCTGTATGTGCAAGATAGATCATACAACAAAGCAAATATCCAGAATTAAATTACATTTTGTTAATTATCACCTTGCAAAGCTCTGGGACATGTTGACATCCCCAGAATATGAAGAATAAACCCATTATTTTATATATCTCATTGTCTTTTATATATGTTCAGGACTCGTCACAATAAAATAATATACCCAAGACTAAAGGCCATCTGAAAACTATCATATATAAAAATAATAGAAATATAGAAGGCAAAGATGAGGCTTTCTAAGAGACTAACATAACTCATAGAAAGAGGAGATTACTAACCATTACCTTGCAATAAAGTTATAACATTCTGTATCTCAAGGCCATTTTACACTGGTCTACTGCTTTCACTATCACATGATAATTACAAGAATTAATAGTATGAGAGAGATAACTATGCAGATTTTAAACTATGCCCTTCAAATTTAAAATATTTTGTATATATATATGCCTGTAACTTCTGTTTCCTTCTGTTTCCCTCTGTTACTCTCTCTCTCACTCTCTCCCACCCTATAATTCTGATCTAGCTTCAGTTCCCTATTGTATGTCTAAGCTAAGACAGCCTCCCTCTATAGATGACAAACACTGGTATGTTTCAGAGGTGGCCCATGAACTTACCTTGGACAACCTATCTCACAGTGACATTAGTCAGGTTCTGAAAACAGCTCACACTCTGTTATATATACAAAGCAAGCACACCACTATCTCAGATTAGATGTCACAGTATCAAGCAGCAAAACCAGATGAGCTGAATCCCACCCAGGCTTTTTCCCAAGCTGTGTACTAACATCAGTGCTTCTATCTAAAAGAGGAAAACAGAAAACAAACATTACATCATTATCTATTTCGCTATGGTTCACGCAGGTGACCACATAAAAGATATTCTCTTATCTATTTGGATTAGACCAGACTACTGCAGTACCTGATGGATCAGTAAACTGCCCACCACACTGTAGAAATGGGAAAAGTATTGATTGTTAAAAGGGCTTCAGCTGAGCTAATCTTTCAACTTATATAAATGCAAGCTGTGTGAAGCACATTTCAAAGATAAACCAAAATGAAACCCATGCATTTGACAGAATTGAAATAAGACTGTGTCCTCAAAGCACTACAGATCAGCTCAAGTAGTGATAAGCAAACAACAGTTTTAAAAGAATCCATACCATTTCAGTACACAATATAGATCACATACAATATACCTGCAAATTGGATCTTTTTCCCAACAGAGGTGGGGAAACTAAGGCGCAACAAAACTCGTATACAAGCAAAAGCAACTCACCTACTATTTGCTTAATATCCTACAGGGTTATTCCATGACTCCTTGTTTCCCAAACTGTGGGCAATGAACACCCTACCCAGAGACAGTGAGCACACATCCTATATTTTCATCAAATGGAAGTGCAAGGCACTAGCATGTATTTTGGAGTTTCACAGCTACAGTTAGCAGAGAGATGAAAGCACAATTGCTAATCAGGACTGTGACTATCCAGCAAGATGTGAATTGCACCAGAAGCTGGAATGATGAGAGTTAAATTCAAATCCTCATTCCCCATTGGAATAATAAAAAAAAAAAAACCAAACAAACAAAAAACAAAAAACAAACCAAAACAAAACTAAAATACCAAACCAAACCCCCAAACAAACAAAAACAAAATAAAAAAGACTTGGAAGGTATTGATGATATTGCACATGTGGCAGCTTGCGAAGGAGGATCAACTGTCACCAGAGAAAAGGACTTATGCATCAGGCAATAAGCTTTGCAAGCAAGAAACAACCTGTTTAGAAAACATTCAGATTTTTCCCATATGTTACTGAAATGCAGAAAACATCAGTGGGTTTTACCACTATTCTACCTGTATTGACAGCTTAACTCAGAGAAGAGGAAGAGAACATAAGCAGGACCAGATCAGACTTCAGTTCATGAAACCTGTCTGCCACAGAATAGCTATTTAATAGGACATGCACCTACACCTTTTCAGTGGTGGGACCTCATTTGGATCATGTAGATAGCCACAACTCCTGTAACAGTTTAAGACCTTTTAGGACAAGAAGGGATTTTGAATGAACAGGAAAATACCTGAGGTTTGCAGAAAATTGACTGCCTTTAGAAAGATTATATTAAGGCCATGTCTATACTCCGCTATTTCTTCATATGTGTCTTGAGAGGTGCACTTTTGCTTCACTCACATGTCTTGAATTTCAACTATACCCACTTTCAGTCATGACAGACACAATCGTGTCCCACATATCTGACGTGGTCATGCAAATGTCCCAGCTGTGCCTTCTATCAACTTACTATTCTGCCCTAACACTGTCTACTTCCCCTCTGTTGCACTAAATGCAAACTATTTATCTTTGCTTTTCATGGCATATTTCCAGCCTATCTACTGGTCATGACTGGCATTTACCCTGTCAAAAATGTCAAACTCCTCTGGTCATAGCCTTATATTTGTCAAACCAAAACATTATTGCTTTCTCATATGTCACTCCTTCGTATCTGCAAGCATTCAATTTTTTCCTCTTTTTAATCTCTACTCTATGACTTTTTGCCTACAAGAAAGCCTAGCAATAATTATGTACCTGGTAGACTGGAAATACCACCTGTGATGCCAATGAAGACTTTCTGGCACTCCATCACTAGTGTGTTTTTTCCCCTCAAAAATTTAACTACAAACTCTCTGGAGAGATGATAGTCTATATTGTTACCTGTTCCTCACAGTGGGATTCAGTGTGGTCCATGAATATTTGTGAAGAAGCCACTGAGACTGCTTATGTGTCAACCTCAAAATGCACTTTAACATATTACAGATGATAGTAAGGTAAGGACAATGTATCTTCAGATTTCAGCTCTTTAAATGGTAAGGTCCCTCAGTCTAAGCTGGTAAAACATAAATCAATTAATTCTTATTTGCAAATGCATGTCCTGCAGTTCTTCATGAAAGAATGACAAAGATTGGGTCTTTTATGTTGTTAAACCAGTGGCACCCACCTCTTACAAACACCAAAAAAGGTGAAACCAACACTAATGCAACTCAGAAACAAAATCCATTACATTGAAACTATTCACACCATGCGTGACTTGCAGCAGATTGCCAGTTAAATCTTTCCACAGTTGCTGTATGGACTTGTGCCTGAAGGGCAGTTTAATAAAAGAAATAGCCTCTCCAAAGTAATACAAGTTCAATTTCAGGCTTGTCAGCCTCAGTCTTCTAGCAAAAATCAAAATCTGTTGAGATAATGTTTCAGACCTTAAGAAATTAGATGCTTTACTTTGATAGAACTACATGGAATTATAATTCCACGATTGGAAGTGTTGCCTGTACACTAAGGATATTCAAGAGTTATGCATGATCAGATCTGCAGCTTTCATTCACCTGCTACAAGGTACTTCCATGCATCAGTCACTATCATCTGAAAGTGATTACGTCTCGTGTTCTGCAGGTTTCTTATCAACAGTCTGCATTTACCCACTGGCTTTGAAATGGTTTCATTGCACATTTCAAGCACATGAATGCATCTCTCCAGACTAATGTTGCTGTTTATCAGCATCACTTGGCTTACAGGGCATCTGGCTCTACAGTCTAGCTGGAATCAAATTAGTTGCTGATAATATGGTTGTAAATAAACTGAGAAGCTGAACAGCTGTACATGTTTGCACAGCTTGATCTACTGGAAAGTCTTAACACAAGATCTTCCTGAGAAACTTTTCAGAATAGTTTTCACACATCAGTGAACCTTAAATATCTATAGCTATGTATGTGCCTTTGAGAGCACAGACTCAAGTTCACAGAACCGGGAGGACAGACTAGCTCCATGCAAATGTCTATGAGGAAAACTGGTCATGAACCAGTCCTCTGCAGTAAGATACTCCTCCTTGGAGCACCAGACACACTGAGCTGGCACAGACATAATGAGCCTCAGGCCCCAACCTAATACAACAGCGCAGATGTAGCTTAGAGTTTAGTGTCCCTAATCACCTTTGACAGTTAACAGCCACAGGTCTCTTCCTTCCCCAAGGAGCCTCCCCTCTCTCACCAACCTATCTGGCCATCTAGTTTTGTACCAAAACCATCAGCTGGTGTAAACACACTGCTATGCCCTCAATTGCTGCACGCACTCTGGGTTGGAGATTTTGAAGAGGGGTGATGCCTTTGCAGCTAGAAAAGCATTAAACAAAAAGTTAAACCGTCTTTTCAAAACTATGAACTCAGCATTTTAATTCCTATCTTGTGTGTGGCTTGGCATGAATTCAGCACTAAACTTTTAGCTTCCTTTGTTCTTACAATGTAGGGTTCAGGTGACAGATCTATGAATAGACCTCTCAACAGCCTCCCCTGTCAGCTGCAGACCCCACACCACAAATGATTTCACTGTTAATTAGTAAACCATTAAAGTCTTCAGAATTACAGTGTGGATGCCAATATTCTCAGCTTCAAACCACTAAGTACCTTTTCTTCTCTTCTGCTTTTTAGCTTAACAGGGCTAAAAATGGATTTCTCACTAATCTTTTCCTATCTGTGGTCTGAGTGCTCATCAAACACCTGGAGTGGATATAGTTATATTCCTGGAATTGTTCTTACTCACTCTTTTTTATTTTTTTATTTCCAGTGACAGAACAGTAAGTTTACCTTGATTTGCTAACTGTTTTCCATTTTAGTCAGCTCTATGAACAGGTTTTATTTTGGCTTCCTCTTTCTGTTTTTTTTTTATTAAAATTCGCAGCATGCTGTGCTTCTACCATTTGATATTTGTTGGTTTTAAACCCTTAAAACATTGTATTCCTTTTGCTGCTGGTTTCAGTAGCTACATGTTTCATGTACTGCCACTGTTTCAGATTCTGTATCAGCAAAATTCCAAAATCTTAAGTTGTTGAAAACTGGGTTCTTGCAAAATGAACTTTTGGATAATCTAAAAGCAAAATTGATGTAGAACCCCAAACCCAGCTCAGCCCACCTAAACGT
Organism: Agapornis roseicollis; assembly: GCA_002631895.1. NCBI lineage: Eukaryota > Metazoa > Chordata > Aves > Psittaciformes > Psittacidae > Agapornis > Agapornis roseicollis. The sequence goes on along the minus strand of NDXB01004286.1, from coordinate 6,780 downwards.
CTAATGAGCAATGTGTCTACCATGTGTATGTAATATTAATGGATTTAAGATTCTCCAAATCAATGAGAGAAAAAAATTGTTGAAAATTAGTTAAAATAATCTGGTTTTCTTCTTCAAAAAAGGCAAATGGATTTCTGTGCATTCCCAACCCAGTTATTGACTGATTCGAACCATGTCAGGACATGCTACGCCCTATGATATGATATATGACATCTCACAAAGCTCTAGTTTATGTGCAACTTGACACACCAGCTGCAGTAGAAAACACTGTATGTGTGTGTTTACTTACAGTTATGACAGGTTTCTCCCGTGTAGCCTGTATCATTACAATCGCAGTAAAAGGTGGTCCAGGACTGAGAGCATTTTCCTCCATGTTCACAGTAGTTGGGTAAACATCTAATTGGAGACAGTTTTAAAAAAATTAAATTAATGTGCTGGAAAAAGTAATTACAAAACTGTCTCAACTCCTCATTCAGACAAGAGTTGTCCATGGCTGAATCACTGTATAATACCTGAAATAATTACGTGTTCCTCTGATCTGTGATTCACTTCAAATACAAGCACTGAAGCCAACAACATTTAATGTGTCCAGCAAGTAGGTAAAGATTACTCTCCAAAAAACATTCCACTTGTCCTGCAATTGCTAGCAATTAAAGTGTCACAAACTTAGCAGGCACAGAAAAGGGCAAGTAACACGTGAAAATGATACTGAAATCTTGTTTCACAGGAGAATCCCCTGTTCTTTGATTAAATAGGCATCATTGTTATCAAAATTAGGCTGACTTACTTTTGTGGTAACACAGACAGCATGAAAATATCAGAAGTGATAGGAAAAATATGCTTCAGTTATGAATTCTCTCATTTTAGTTGGTATGCCTCTAAAGTACTTCTGTGAAGCAAATTATTAAAAGAAGAAAGAGGCACAATAGCATGCAGTTTGGGAACTGAACAGAAACAAAAGCTGTGGGAGATAAATTCAATATCCAGGACAAGAAGTGAATGCTGATCTGAGATACACTGGTGTAAACATGGGCAGTGCAATGGAGTTACACCATCCACCAGGGATGGTTTATTTTTTTCCTTTTTCGGTCCTTCTTCCCCCCTCCCACTAACTGTAGATTAGATAATCTCTTTTATACTGTATGTTTGGCTTTTAAAAAATGAATAACTTGTTTATACCACTGATTCAATTGTGATCAGTGGGTGGATAGAAAAAAGACAATCAATTTCTCTTTTGCACCCCAGCACTCAATTAAGGTGTGTTTTGCTGTAAATTGAGCTTCAAACCCCTTTTTACAGCCCAGATATTCCAATCGTATTAGTAGTGAAGTCACTGATGCTACCTAGATTTGTATGAGCTGTGGACATGATTTTATTGTTGCTCATCTCATCTTTAGGAAATGTTTCTGCATGTGTCCTGGGTTCAGCTGTAATAGTTATTTTTCTCCTTCTTAGTAGCTAGTACAGTGCTGTGTCACCAGCTGGGCTTAAACCACGACAGCATATTAAGTGTGCGTATCACCTTTAACTGTGGCTTTCAGTCTGTTTCTTCTAGAATCTGTACAATTAAAACACATTTTTACGCATGCAAGCAGAAAACCTGTATGTCACTAAAGACCACCATCTTCACCAGTCTCCCAAGCCCTACCAGCCAAGCATTCATCAACTCATCTAAGCCCAAGGCTGTTCAGAACTGCCAAACAATGACAACCTAAAGAAACATGTTTATGCGCACGGAGGCCTATCAGACTCACCTCTTGTCCTCAACGTGCACTATGCAGGTATGTGAATACATACATATACTTGTCTAAGTGTGAGTCTGAGATTCACTCTAGAAGTCAGACTTACTTTATCACAATTTATACCATCATACATCAAATTATGACAATAATATAAAATATTAATATGAAAGATTCATTATTTTAATATTATACTTACTCCATTAAAATAGTAATTGTTTATTATTTAAACACCAGAGACATAAGGAATTTGAGAACAAAGTATGTTATTTATGACTATCTCTAACATCTTTTGAAAAAACTATAAGATATATTGGTCATATAAAAATGGTTGCCATGGCTGCTATTTTTCACGGGCTCAAATATAAAATGAAGAAAGTGAATGGGAAACACATGCCTGGTGTTCCAGCTTACCAGGGAGCTTTTTTTCAGTGCTGTGGAGAACAGAGGCACAGAATCACAGAATGTCTGGGGTTGGAAGAGATCTAGTCCACTCCCACTGCCACCTCCCACCTGACAAAGCAGGTTCACTTAGAGCAGGTTACGCAGGAATGCATCCAAGTGGGTTTTGAAAATATCCAGAGGAGACTCCACAACCTCCCTGGGCAACCTGTTCCAGTGCTCTGCCACCTTCAAAGTAAAGAAGTTTTTCCTTATGTTCAGTTGGAACTTCCTGAGTTTCTGTTTGTGCCTATTGTCCTGTATATCCTGCTGCTGGGCATCACCGAAAACAGTGTGGCCCCATCCTCTTGACACCCAAGCTTAACATATTTTTATGTATTGATCAGATCCCCTCTCAGTCTCCTCCAGGCTCAACAGGCCTAGCTTTCTAGCCTTTCCTCTTAAGAAAGATGCTCCTGTTCCCTAATGCATATCTCTCCACTGGACCCTCCCCAGGTGCTCTTTGTCTTTCTTAAACTGTGAAGCACACAACTGAATGCAATACTCCAGGTGAGGCTTCAGCAGGGCAGAGTAGAGGGGGTGGATTACCTCTCTTGACCTGCCACACTCCTCCTGATGCATCCCAGTATACCACTGGCCTTGCTGGACACAAGGGCACATTGCTGGCTCATGGTTAACTTGCTGTACACCAGGACTGCCAGGTCCTTCTCTGCAGAGCTGCTTTCTAGCAGATCAATCCCTAATCTGTACTGGTACATGGGGTTATTCTTCCCTAGATGCAGGACCCTACACTTGCCTTTATCAACTTCATTAGGTTCCTCTCAGCACAATCCTTAGCCTGCCCAGGTCTCACTGAATGACTGCACAGCCTTCTGGTGTATCAGTCACTCTTCTCAGTTTTGTGTCATTAGCAAACTTCATGAGGGTACATTCTGTCCCTTCATCCAGATCATTAATGAGTAAGTTGAACAAGACTGGACCCAATGCTGTCCCATTGGGAGCACCTTTTAATGGTATGCTGGGAAATAATATAACAGAGCGTAACACCTGGCTGGTACAGTGACAGTCTAGCCAGTCCCTCTGCCATTACATCTACCCTTGGCAATGGTGAAAAGAGATTAGAGGCTTTGGGTTGTTGCTGAAGAAAGCAAAAGCAGCCTCTGATTTGAACCATCTGTACTCTGCAGGACTATGCCAGCTCCCTTGAAGTAGCAACTCTCCAACATCTTTGTCCTAAAGGCTGCAGGAGAAGCACAGTGTTTCAACAGCTCTGCAGTGACATACATTAATTTTGTCTGTAAGAGCAGATTTGTTCAAATTTGTGCTTTGATCATGCCTGCCCTTGCCCTCAGTGTATTGCATTTGCTTCTACCTGCTATTTGGTGTCAAACATTCATTTATGTCCCCTGTACAACAGCAGTAGTTACCACAGTAGTTACATTCACATCACAGGGTGCTGGTAACAAGAAATATCTGATGGTAATAAAGCTCTTTGGGTGGGTAAAAAGAACAGTACTATGTTATTATCATAATTTACATCATCAGTGTAATGGGCAAATATGCTTTTTGCCTATTTTAAGCTATGTTTTATTAATTAACCCAATGCAGTAGAGCCAATTACTAGTCACTTTTGGTTTGCCAAAGGCCTGCATCAGAGGCTTAGCCACGTTTATTCCCTCAAAAGTTTTCTTTTAAAGCCTTTACAAAGGTGAAGGTCACTTTTCAATTCTACTTGTCCTACAAATGCAGACACTTTTTCTTCCACCAACAATGCACAAAATTCAAGTCAAACTAGCCATGTAAGCTTCTAATGATATTCATAAATTCAGAATTAAACCTTTTTTTTTTTTTTTTTTTTTTTTTTTTTTTTTTTTTTTTTTTTTTTTTTTTTTTTTTTTTTTTCCCTTAGTCTATTTGCTTTAATTAGCACCAACCACACTGATCTTGGTTTTGGTCAGATAACTAACCCTTCTAAGAGCTTATGAAACAAATTCTTTGCAACTCGAATAATTACCATCATCCCATTATTGCTGAGCAGTTGTGTCTTCATTATAAAATTTATCCTGATTGTCAGAGAACTCAAAATTAAGAAATAGCTACGATTAAAATTAACCAAGGCATGGATAAATCACAGGTTGTTCTATTTGCTAAATGTCCTGGATCCTCATGTTGAAGGATTTAAATAGACATAATTTAAAATTAATATTTGCATTGTAGTAGAATCTAGTGATTTTAGCAAAAAAATGCAGTGGTATAACAGAAGATTTCATAGACAAAAATTTGCAGCAGGCAGCCTGTGACCTATTTGGAATTGAAATGAATAAACAAATCAACTCATCAACAGTATCATAAATGGGACACTTAGAAATTTAATGATTTGCCTAAGACACTTTGTGACAGACCAGGGACGCTGATCTTCCAGATTCCAGATTAATTCATAGAATATATCATGGTGAATAAGTCATATAAAAAAATAAGTGAAGCAAACAAAATTTTCCCTCCTCTGGCCACGCTGGAAAACACACACCTTAGCTATTCATCTAAGTGAGCAATATGCAGAGCCTGCACAAAAGCATTCACTGTCCTTAGATGAAACATTCACCTCCAAAACTGCATGTGTGCTTCCTCTGAATTCAAAGGACAAACTTCATAGGCATTAGAATGCAAAATTTGGCCTTTTGATAGGAACAATGAAGAAATAACAATGGCAAAATTACTTGAGTGGGAAGGCTGAAGGAGTTCTGCACATCTGATGTTACACTTGACTGGAAATAAACCTGTTAATTTCAATAAGCACCTCTCAGGTATCACTATAGACAGCACAACACATTCTGCCTGAACCACTCCTAAGTCTTCCTAAATAAAGAAGAGAAAAAAATCCAAACAAACCCAACTATTCAGAGAATAGCATGCACCTCCTCAATATTAAGAATGTGAATATACATTATCCGGAGACAATCACTAAGTCTCTAAAACTCAACAATGTCATAACAAGAAAACACAAAACATTTATACAGTTTTCAATCAAGAAAGTGTTTGTTTGAACTTATCTCAATTTTATTTCATCATGTTTTCCTGCTTATGGGCTGCAGGTATTTCATGTATAATTAACAAAACATAACATTTACAGCAATAACGTCATATATGTATGATGAAACTCATAGTGTTACAGCCTACACTTTACTTCAATAAAATGCTTTTCCACGAAATTCAATCGATTGAGGCCAGATGCAAGAGTGTGGATTTTGGCCCTGTTCTGTTGAACTGTAAACCTGTGAAATTCCTTGCCAAAGGTTATTTTGGATACAAGAAATGGGTTCAAGGTGAGACCAAGCAAATGTTTTGAAGAGAATCCACGAATGTTACTACACTGACAATGTGTAACAAGTTCAGGGATTTACCAAGGGGAAAAAAAATTAAGATCAGAGAGCCTTAGAAAAGAAAGCACCACAGAACCATATCCCACTTTTATTTTACCATGCATATCTGTGGCAAATCAGTGGGCTAGATCTTCTTAACTACAGAAAAAAAAAAAAAAAAAAAACTTCCGAAACCAAGG